>JASDQU010242820.1:175243-200270 GCA_032191745.1 Picea mariana
GCGGCATATAAAAGATACGCATAAAAGGAAGCAAGTAAACAAAAACAGAACATCAACAACACAAAAGTATCAAACACATCCATGGTGATTGAATCAGGATTTTCCTATAAATTCAATGACTGTACATGGAGTTCTTCACAAGCTCTCTGTTCTGTTCTCTCTTGCTCCTTCCTGAGTGAGAATACCCTTACATGAATACAAAGGAGAGTGTCTATTATTCCGTTTTCCCTCTCTAAAGCTAAACTGTCTAATCTACAGTGAATTCTATCTACCAGCATTAAAATCTTTAAATGCCTTCTTATCTTTACATAATATTACAAATGCGCTTGCTTTGAATTCCTTAAGTAAACGGCGGCGCAACAATACCAAGGTGAATTCAAAATTTAAGATCGACTGGCTCATCCAGCTGTATGTTCTTTCTCCGTGCGCGCTGGCTCGCTTGACGATGTGTAGATGCTGCGGATGCTCCTGCATCAGAGGGTTGTAGCCTCCTTCTAGTTGTAGCCAGAGAATTGAAGAGTTGGAGCTTCCTTCAGGTTGTAGCCTGAGAAACTAGTGGGTTGGTGCCTCTTTCCAATTGTAGTTGGAAAACAAAGGAAGTTGGTTCTTCCAATGAATGTAATGCTTCAAGACATATAAGAAAAATCATTTAGTGGTTTTCTCCCGATTTGGGTTTACACGTAAAACACTGGTGTACTATGTATGTGTGTGATTTTTATTTTCTTATTGCTCATTATTGGATAATAATTCTACATTGATATAACACTTGGATTATTTGGATAAAAAGGATTAAATTGTGTTATTACTGATTCACCCCCCCTCTCAGTAAAATTGTCCAATTGAATGCAAAAATAATTCAAGAGTTGGATAAAGCTTTAAAGTATCTCTAGGTGAGGAATTGTCAAGCTGAGCTTGGATGTAACTACTCAAGTAAAATGGAGCTACCAAAATCAGAAAGGGATAGAATGTAGAGGAAAATATGGAAAAAGGGGGGTAACTTTTCTCACCCTAAAACTTTATTTTTCTTGTAGAGTAGAGTTATATGCTTTTAAAGTAACAAGTATCGATTATGAAAAATTAATTAAGCATAGCTAACGACATATTATGTTATTGGAAAAAAGGCCATGAAGTATATTAGTTATGTTGTGAATTCCAGGCTATGCAAAGGAATTTGAAGGTGAGAATTCATTGACTCTTGTCTTATTGTTCTATTAGATTTATCTAGATTGAGAAAGTTGTTATGTGTGAATAATTAAGGCATGGGAATGTTGATAAATACAATAGAGTAAAATAGTTGGAATACATTTTCACTAATAGAAATTATTTCTTCCCAAACTAGCAACCTTTGTAGAGGTGCTAATGCGGATAAGCACAACATGGGAAACACACCAATGTCACCATAGAAAAATTTACCCTTCACTTTAGGCTAGCTCCTTTAAGGCACAAGAGGTATCCAAATCATATTAAAAAACATTTACAATACCTTGGGGTAACTTATGATACAAGTCACTTGAAAACACACACCTCAATATATGGTTAGATAGACCAACACCAATGGAATAGCCAAATGCCTCAAGAATATTCAAATAAGAAATAGGGAAATAAATACCACAAGATAAACAGGGTTAGGAGCTAATTAATTAATTGTTGAAATATGAAATAAATATGCTACAATAGAAATACAAATCAACACAATGAAATCACTCTTAAGGTGGAGGAATAAACGCCTTTTACCACATAAGGGTGAGATTTAATAACACAAATGAAGGAAAATTGATTTACTTGGATTACCTATTGATTGTATGTTGTAAATTGGACCAAATTTATACTCTCCACAACTTCCAAAATTTGATGTAAGATAATTAACGTAGAAAATGTAGATTTTGGACAAGGAAAAGTACCCCAAGACTACCTAAAAACACTTATAACAAAGTTTCCTCGGGAAATTTTACTAAGGAAATGAATAATGAATGTAAAAAAGACAAAAAAAAGAAACTATTGCAAGTATAAATGTATAATAAACATGTAACTACCTCAAACTTGTAAAGGAAAGTGTTGAATCCCCTTAGGGTTTCACCAAAACTTTCCAAGATGTAAAATAACAGATATGGAACACTTAGGAAATAAATTTGATCATTATAAAGTGTTAGATATCCTTTATAAACAATATACAAGTGAAAATATAGCTAGGGTATGGTTATAATTCATCTTTTAGGGTTAAAGCCTAGTTTTAGGGTTTGACCAACTAAAATTTTCTTTGTTGCAATTTAATTTCTAGAATTGATAAACCTCATAAGTTAGTCACAAAAAAATTAGATATAACCTTAGAGAACAAAAAAATTAGGGTAGATTTTCCTCCTTATGGTTATATATCAACAATGAAGCATAAACCCTAGGATACAATTGTTTAGAAAATAAGATTTAACCATGAACTTTGTGACAGAAGATGAAAATTTTTTATTTTTATTTTTATCTTTTATATTTTTTGTATTTTCTATAGCATAAAAGAAAAATTTTCAATTTTAGGGTTTTTGTCGTTGGTTGTTGGGAATTAAGCTTAGTGCCTTGTATCCACTTAAGATTTATGGGGTTAATAAGTATGCCCTTCTAAGAATTGGTTATTCAATGTTTATGGATTAGAGTGGGAGACTAGTGCATCAAGGCTACTAGTCCCTTGTCGAATCAAAACAAGCCATGAAAACCAAGGCCCTACAAGAAGGGTCTCCTCAAGGGAATATCCTTCACCAAAAAGATCAACAAAACATTGGAAATAATACTTAAAACCCTTTCCAAGCAGTATAAAACTAATCAAGATGAGAAATAAGAACTTACCAAATCATTTTAAGGAAGATGGAAGAGATACAAACCTCAGACGTCCTCCTTCCAAGAAGTTGAATAACTCTGCAATCTGTCTATCTTGATATCTTTAGTAGAAACTTGTATATTCACAATAGTATTTGAAGTACCTAGAAGAATAACCAAGAAAGAAAGAGTTCCAATCATTGACACCAAAACACCAAGTAAAAGATCTTCTATTAATGGCTTGGAATGATCTCCAACAATTCACAATAATTTTGAATGAGAGGATGGCCTTTATTTATAGATGAGGCTCACAACTCCTTCTCATTCTTTATTCCCTAATTCTAGGTTGAGGAAATTAAATCAAAGTTACTTGTCATCAACATACCTTGGAAACTAAGTCAAATTACAATGAAAAATTCTTTACATGCATAAAACCCTCATAAAAGGGGAGACATCATTCTTCTAAAGGAGGCAGTTTTCCCTTACGGTGTAATGTTTCATAAAAAAAATGATATGGGAGGCCTCAAAATTTGGAAAGGATTGTTCCTTGGCCACTCTAGTTCCAACTTCCTCCTCCAAAATAGGGAATTTCTTCTCCAAATGTGCATAAAATACCTCTTGGCCACTCTAGCTCCAACTTCCTCCTCCAAAATAAAGAATGTATTCTACAAATGTGCATAAAATCCCTCTAAAGGTGGACGAATTTTTCCTTTAGGGATACAAAATATTCAAAGAGTGATCAAAATACATCCACAACATCAAAGTGAGTGCCATGTCATGTCTCTAAGGTTAAAAGTAACTTAAGTGACCTCCACATCATAAAGTTGACCCAAACCAAGCTCCGATGTCCTCATGAAATTACCCAAGTAAGGGTTGACCCTCTCAAGTGAGTAAAAAACATCTCTGAAAAGTGCTAGAAGAGGGGATCTCTCTAACATATACCACATGGCATGTGTAGAGGGTGTCCACGTGGATGAAAATAGCCCATATACACCTTAAGTGTGACTAATGCCTCTAAAAACATGATGTGCCTTGAAATCTATGAGACTTCCTTGGGATATGTGAAACTAGACAATCATGTGTAGAATCATCTCTAGGGGTCCATGAACAAAATGTAGTACATACATAAGAGAGAGAGAGAGAGAGAGAGAGAGAGAGAGAGAGAGAGAGAGAGAGTCCATGTTGAGTAAAATAGGTGTGTTAAACCATGGGTGTGACAACCCTTATAGAGAGAAATCACCTTTTACATAGAAAATATAATAAGTGAATAATTAGCGACCCCGTAAATCATGTACATCCTAGTAGATCCACCTTAGAATTCATGCATACCTACCCAAGAAAAAAATCCCCGACATGGAGGGAGTTACCACCACCAAAGTATAATCAGTGGGAGCAATAAAACTAAGCACCTTAAGAATGGGTATGGAAAGTGCATACCATGACCGTCCACATAAGGGGATCTGAGGAACCAAATAACCAACACTTGTACATCAATATTCTCATCATGGACATATACAAATAAATCATCACACTTTGGGCTCATCGGAGTGGTCACATCTTGTGAAAAAATGTAGGGTACACTGCAAAGAATAAGTGGAAGAGTGCATATCCTTATATGTAGGAGATTACATGATGTTGTTACATATGCAATGAGTGTGGCATGATGATTGATGTGGCTGTTGATTTTTTTATGGCTAGGAATGGTTGAATATGTTGATGATGTAGCTGCCTATGAAAAACAACCTCATGAAGAGGATAAATACAAGAGGATGTTTTTCAAGAGGTTGATGAAGGGATCATGTGAGTTTTCATGAGGTGTCGATTGATCAGGTAACATCATAAATGTTGATGGAAACTATGCAAGTATGAGAATTGGTCATGCCAATATAGCACGTGATTTGAAAGGAATTGAGTAAGAATTTCTTCAATCATACTTGATATCTTGTTTGATATATTTATGATGATGTTTGAATTCATATATGTCATTGATACCTAAGTGGGATATGAAAAATGAAGGAATCTTCTGGTATGTAAATATTGTTAGAATCTCTATGATGTGTTCATGAGTTAGTATGTCGTGATTGACTTCATCAACAATAATAACTTGAGTGAATGAGTAATTATCCCCATGTTATGCATTTGTATTCCATGTGAAATTGAATGCCAAGTGATACAACCATGTCTGATACCATAGTGTGTGAGAATTGGAAAATGATATAGCATTGCACAAGTATCCAATGGTCTCTCTTCTTGTAATTAGTGTCCTAGACTGTCACATTTTTTCCAACATTGAAGAGCATTAGAGTATATTTTGAATTTTGTGTTTGGGTTGAAGAGGAAAGTGTCCAAATTGTTGAACAAGTAAAGGGGAGGTGGTTGGATGATGTGTAGAGGTGTTGGTTGGGTTCTCCAACTTGACTTGGTAAAACACATGAACTTGAATTATATATGGTAATTTTGACACAAGGTGAGGGTGCATTGACTAAACATGCATAAATAAACTATGAAATCAAACAAATAATGATCCTGCATTTCTAAATTTTGGTACATATGCTTGATGCATTGAATTGGTACATGCTTACAGTATGGAAAATGTATTTTTATAACTAAATGACATGGAAGGGTTCTTGAGGGATTGTGAAGGAGTGAAAGGAAATACACTCTAGTACCCTATAGATTAAAGAATCATTTCCTTATGTTTAATATGACCCTAATAATCATAGAATCACACTTATAATCAAGGGAGAATGTGTTATATGCATGAGCTTAAGGAATTTAACCATAAACCCTAGGATTGTTCTCCTTTGGAGAGAATAAGACCTACATGTAAGATATTCTAGGGAATTGATGAACTTCTGAAATAGAGTTAGTATGTGAATCATATACTCTTGCTTATTGTAATTTGGCTACACTATCTATGCTTAATTGTCACCATATTGAAAAGGTATTATGTGTCATATTGTGAAGTGTGACTTCTAATTAAATTGATATTTTGTGTATTGTTCCTAATCTAGAACCTTTTGTAATCGTACATATAGGTTGGTGAGCCAATTGGTACCAAGTGTAAATGTAATGTATATATAGGCTGGTGACCCATTGACACCTGGTTTTTGGTGTTGTTTGCATTGGAGAAAGTGAGAGGAGAATTGTTATAAAGACAAGGCGTGAAAATTTTATGTGATGCATGCACCGTAGTAAGTTCACACATTGCACTATGTTGCTCAAACTTAGGTAAGTGAACAATAATGACTGAGAGTGTGTAGGGATAAGATACACACACACACACACACACACACACACACACACACACACACAAGGCTAGAGATCCTATGTGATTATGAGGCTGGTGAGCCTGGACGTAGATATTCTAGTGCACATATCCATGTTAATATAATCATGATTATTAATATATTGTTGCATCACTATGCACAAATAGACTCAAACGAAAAAAGATGGGAAAATGAATCCATTGAAAAAGGGAATAGGGGGGGATATTTTAAAAATATTTCCGGAAATGTGTAATGTGGATATGTTTTATCCTAAGTTCGTAAGGGTAGGGAATGGGTAACCAAGTGGCTTAAAGCTACTTTTGAAGGTGACAAGTGTTAAGTGGAAGGAATGAAATATATGTTGTTGGACTTAGTGCATTGTGAGAAAATGATCCATTATTTAGGAATATTCATGTGGTCGGATTTTGTGAGCAGAACGGGGTCAGAATGTATGGAAAATACGATTATTACTTTATATGCACAGAGAATATTGTAAGGAATTGTGGGTTGTAATCTGAGTTACTGTCGAGGAGATGGGTTGACACAGTGAACAATTTCTATGGGTGAGAGACTGGTTGTTGTGAAGTGGTTTTCGGACCCATGAGCATACTCTCCATGTGGGAGTATTGCTAATATTTCTTCCTTGGTGTGTTGAGTGTTAGTCACAGGGCTAAGATACTTCATTTCTGACCTGTTGCTGGTAACCTTGGGAAGGGAAGTGGGGAAACCGAAGGAATGTTGAGAAGAGAAGGGGCACACTTCCTTGGGTGTGACAGGTCTATGGGGAATGCACGAATGTGGGATAGTTGCAGCAGTGGGCACCTAGGACTGAGCAATTATGTTGAGAGTTAGACCTTAGTGTGTCACTAGAAGTCTTTTTCCTTGGTGGAGTTGAGCCCTAGATCGGGATTGACCTATTGCTGAAAGATTATGAGAAACAATGTCTATGGTTGGGAGGAACATCTGAGTCAAGGCTACAATTGGTGACTTTATAAAAGATAAGTGTTATTTATGTGCTTGTTTTGTATATTGTGTGCATATTTTTCTATGTTGGATATACGTTAATTCTTATATGTAGTTGGATATAATTAATTATTAATATTATGTTTAATGATGCTTGCACCTATAAGTATGATGCATATAGATTATATTTGTAATTGTGCATGGATATGACCAATGTGGTTAGTATTTCCTGTTAAGTTAACCTTGTAATTTTGGTTATGGTAGCTTGTGTACATCAAGAGGTTGGAATTTGTGTGCACGGACAAAGAATTAGACCCCACACACAGTGGAATCAGAATTGGTCTAGGATGCCTAGATGGATGTGTGCGCAATTATGTTGTGTGATCAATATGATGGTGCACACAGTTAGTGAGTTACTTCCACTACTTAAGGTTATATTAAAAGAGAATTGTTCTTCTGATGTTATAAGTTGTGTGGCGCAACTAAATCTTGGGATGAACGCATTACTTCAAGAGATACTATGCGGATTGTGTTTAAAGTAGATCCTACACAATGTACTTTTAGAGTAACATTAGCCAGTTGTATGCTGAGAATGTTATAGTTTGGTTGACTTAGTGCTCCTGAAGTTGAGGTTGTGTGATGTGGCCCAGCCTAGCGTGGCTAGGGATGTTACCAATTTATGCAGGAGCATCGCTCCACCTTAGCAAATGCACCAACACACTAATATGCAAATGCGCAATGGAGAAAGGGAGAGGCACCGACCCTCCCATTTTTAAAATTTGAATATAATCCTATATGGATTTTTGTGTGTTGTAAGGATGATAAATGCTAGGCCATGCCTTTGTACAGGTAGTGGTTAGGGTTGCCTTCAATGGTTTCCTATAGAAGGTCTAGATCGTAGTCAGGTCTAGAAATTCATTTATGGAATGTAGTCGTAGAAGTATGGTTCCATAACTGAGATAGTGATAGCACTAAGGCGGTGGTGAGGATAAGCTCGTAGAGACCTCGCTTTGTAATTAGGAGACTTGAGAGAGAGAGGCCTCAGGGTCGAGAGGTCTTAGAATAAGCAAAACTCGGGATAGATATAGAGGAGGAGAAAGAACTGAGAATCTGTTGTAGTCCAGTCTATGTACACATTTGTAAATAGACATTCATATTAATATGAAGAAAAGAAGTTTTTCCTGCACACAACGTGTTTACGAACTATTTGTATTATGTGAATGTTATCTATGCATTAATTTGTTGTAGATGTATGATAGGTTTAATCTGCAGTCAAAAGATAAATTTATTTATCTTTATTTGAGTTTGAAGTATAATTCTGTGTTCTTTAGGCTGTGCAAGGAGTGCAAAACAAAACATTTGAATTTTTATAGCCAACGCAAGGAATGCACATCTGAACTCTATAGAGTTAGGGAAGAATGTGCCAATAGGGCGCACTAGAGTGATAAGAGCTCAAGGAGGAACCTCAAGGTTAATGAATACCTTAGAGGAGGAATTTGTGCAGAGAAGGCACAGAGAGACAGAGTTATTGAACACTCTGTAAGGAAGAGCTCCACAAGGTTTTCATCGAGCAAGGAGAACACTAGTAGGGAGAGAAGGATTTATTTTCAATAAATCCTTCGTATCTGAGTTTGATGAAATCCCAGAAATGCAAGGAGTTCGTGGAATATCGAAATCTTCGAGGAGATCAAGCTCAGAAGGAATAATGCAAGGAGTTCATGGGTGAAGTAATTATTCTAAGTCTTAAAGCTATGTAGATACATCATCTTCAAAATGAAGACGAGACCCAAGTAGTCGGGCTCGCAGAGGAACCAAAGGCCGAGGTCTTTGAAACATTGGAAATCCAAGTCAGGGAGAAATTGAAAGCTCGGGAGGAGGAGCGTCGACAACCATTATATCAGGCTGTAGAGAAAAAGATCTATACCATCGAATCTCACATCTAGACACCCAGAGGAGTGCACAGGAGGAACCGTATCTCAGTCGTCAGATATGAACGCGTGCACCAACAACCATTGGATCCAGAGGAACGGGCACAAGGCTTACACCTTTTGAAGGTGCACAGGAGAGCGGACTTTGCGAAGTCTCAAGTTCTGAAATCATCTGGACCATCCATTGTAACATACATGTGCCGAGGGATCAACATTTCACTGACTCCCAGAAGGGAAAGGTCAAAGGGGAGAATCATGAGAACTCGCGAGGCTCGAGTTCGCGATTTGATAGTGGCCTTCAGATCCAGAGGAGCACAAGCCATTGATTTGGCGCTTCGAAATATCAACATTTCGGGAGTCAGGAGTGAGCACTATTTGATCACAGTCGTTGATCAAAGGAATATAGCGGACCATAGATCTATTCTTTTCGATATTTCGCAACTCGAGAAATTGGAAGTAAGAGTTATAGGAACTCGTGAAATTCGAGTTCGCAATTTTATTTGAGCCGTTGGATTGAGAAGAGCGTGGGCCATTGATTATCCAGGGAGATATCAAGATTAGGGAGGTGAGTGGTCCTCCTACTTCACAAAATGTGAAGTCCCGATACGCAAAGGAGGAATAAGGATCATCAGATCACGTGGATCATGGGCCATCAATATGACGCAAGCGGACCTCAAAGTTTGAACTTCGGGTATCAGAAGGATGAGAAAGAAAGATTTCTAGAGATGTGAAGAACGAAATCCCAAAGTGCTCAGAAGGTTGGCCCTAGGTCATAGAGAGGGGTCACATTAGTGAAGGGGAATAGAGGCGCTAACATGCACTAGGCTCCTGTCAGGATTTCAGAGGTCAGGAGAGTCAAGGTGACTCACCTGCAAAGACCTGACACGTGAAGTCGCGACACACCTTTTGATTAGGTGAGTGGTCACAACTGTGGTCCTGTAAAGGAAAGGGATTAGGCAGAGAAGAGCTAGCACCCGTTTGGTGTTGAGGTTTGAAATATGCTCATGAGAGGGCACGCGGGTCTCATACAACCTGCGCCATGGGAAAAGGGGCATGTGTAAATGGTTTTGGGGTCTAGCAGAGACTCAAAGAGTCGATACGACTCAGTTTATTGATTGATCCTTGACTAGGAGGTCGTGCAGCCCTTAGGAGAGAAGGGGGGTCTGCATCAAGTGTTATCAGAGATTAGTTTTTGTTTGCAGATTGCAGACAAAAGAAGGATGGTGAAAGGATATAGTCTAATACCATCAAGTGGTATCAGAGCTAGTTTTCATGTGTAGATTTCGGGCAAAAGCAAAAGAGGAAGAGGTCGTTATTTTGTTTTCAAACATCCGACAAGGGAGAGATGGTGAAAGGAGATGACCTGATAACATCAGATGGTATAAAAAACAAGATTTGTCCTATAGACAATGGGTGAAAGGAGAAGGTTGTTGCATGCGCATAGCAGTAACATAAATTTAAACAATCAGGTGAGTTGTGAGAGAAGATAGAGATGCTCGCATATGTAGAGTGACCCATAGACATGATAAGAGGGCAGGTAGAAGGTAGAAATGGTTATTGAAGGTCATGAGCGTGGTCGAAGAGAAGGCCACAAGAAGAAAAAAAATCCAGATATGGATTTGGAGCTCAATGAGATAAGAGAAAAGATGGAGTAGATGACATTAAAAATGCAAAAAATTGCTAAAGCGCATTGGGTGTATGAGTGGCCCGTGAAAAATAAGGTGAAGTGGCCAGTCAAGATATTGTTGGCCATAGGACAACAACAACTGTTAAAGAGGTGGATGAGGTATGTCGAAAGCCTCAGAGATGAAGAGGAAGTGGTTCACATCTGTGAGCCAGAAGCTGGAAGGAACCTCGATCATGAGGAGGAGGTGAGATCAGATGAAGATCTCATAAACTGTTAGGAGAGCAGAGATGGATTTTCATATTGACAGGTGGGCAATAGAATGATATTATTGGAGGATCTCATAGACTATCAGGAGGACAACAATGGAAATTCATATTTCCAAGTGGGAAATGGTATGAGATTGGCAGAAGATTTCATCAACTTCCAAGTGGGAAGAAATGGGCTTTCAAGTTGTCAAGTGGGCAATAGAAAGAGATCAGTGGAAGGTCTCATGTAATGCCAGAGGAGCAGTGATGAAAGTTCAAATTGTGAGCAGAAAAATGAGATGGGATCGGTTGATCTCATAGACTGCCAAGTGGGTAGAAAATAAATCCCAAATTTCCAGGTGGGCAAGGGGAAAGAAACGAGACTGTTTGAAATTCTCAGGAGCTCAGAAGTGAGTTCAGGTTAGCAAGAAGTGTTGATGGATAAATATTCATGTGGGTTTGCATACCATGTGAATGAATATGATGAGAAGTTGAATACTCTCACCATCCAGGAGGAGGATCAAAGAGCATCCTGATCATTGGGGGAATTCGAATATTCCTACCAGATATCCCAGTCGAGGCTAGAGGATGTGAAGAAGGACAACCAACGGTGACAGTCATGATGAAGGAGAATACATCATAAGCTACCCAAGGAGGAGAGGAAGAAATGGAGTAGACATTAGAAGCTACCCAATGAGGAGAGGAAGAAATGGAGCAGACATTGATGTCTATCCCAGTAGAAGGAGAAGAGCATTCAGAAGAATGGCTCAAAATTTTCAGCCAAGAAGCTGAAACAAAGATGACTGGAGCACTGGAGCCTGCAGTTGTTGGCAACGGAAGTCACTCCTAGATTGCAGCAGGAGAAGAGCCCGACGCCCATCAGTTTAATGTCACGATTTTTTTATAAAAGGGATGATCAAATGGAAGTAAACTCAGAACAATATTGTTTCAACTCTGAAACTAGGCCAGGAATGCATGGGCAAGTGAGGTCTTAGATAAACTTCAAACAGTGAGTTGTAATAAGGGTGAGTAGGGGGGAAGACTTGTATCAGAGAGGTGCAAAGGTCTATCGTAAACATCAGGTTTCTAACAGGTTGTGGGAGAAGACATCTAAACACAAGATCTTCTTGCATTCAAATGAAAAACACCGGAGAATACAACAATGCAATAATAAATCCTTTATCATAACATGATTGCAATAATTCACACGAATCAGTCGTTCACGAACTCTCTCAGCATAAGATGGAGTAGGAAAGAATGTCTGTCATAAAACAAGAAATCTCACATACAAATGCATAACCAGAGAACTAGAGTGTGTTAAAACTTTACAATCGGGAGGTTCGCTCTACCATCGATGCTTACAAAAATGGCAAAAATGCCTACATATACTCAAAAACAACCACAATAGCAAAAACAAGATGTTGCATTAAAAACATTGCGTCTGCATGTCTTCTGACATTCTGCGCATGCAGACTCTGGCCGATCGTGCACCCAGCACTTGGTGTCCCTTCAGCCAAATTCGGGCGGGTATTCTTTGTCAGACGCCAACTTAACTACGCATGGCTCCTGCAAGGGGAGTAGCTGAGCCATTAAGTGTCGAGCTAGCGTGTGCAGACCTCCTCCGGCTGATCGAGGACTCGGCAAGGCTTATTTAGAAAAATGGGTACACAGGACCCTCTCGAGCAGACCGCTTGCCAGATTATCCATATTTTGCACTTAATGCCTGAGGAGAGGTTTCAACCACCCCTTCTCATCTTCATTTACTCCAGGCGAAAAAACCAGGATCGAGGTCAGATCAGATGGCGCATGGAGATCACGATGATCCTTTCGGAAACTAGACTCGATGCCTTTGGCCCCTTTTGCATAGCTCCTTTCTTTCCCAAGTGACCACGGGTTGCGACCCTGTGTCTATTCCCAAAACGCTTTCGGCGTTCCCAACTGAAAGGATTTAATCCTTGCTTATTCACATCTGCGATGAGCGAAACACTGAGATGGCCTAATTGGATGCCACGCGTCCCTCTCATATCTGACGGCCCTGAGGCTGCTTTGCGATACTGTGGGCCCGACTCTGGGCGCTTTCGGCACTTCGGGATTCGAGGTTTCGATAGGTGAAATGATGAGGAGCGCTTACTCCTCGAATTCCTGAATGTCAACATGGCACGGATGTGCACCGCGTGGCCTTAAGATAAATGGCTGAGGTAGCATCCGCTATTTAAAAGGGGGCTCACTTCATCCATAGGCTCACTTGATGTGACCTGGTGCTAAGACCGGGGGCTCGGCTCCAAAGGTGCTTTCAACGTTTCACCGATCGGCGATTTCAGCTGTAAAGAATGGGAGGCTCCTTGTCTTCCGAAACACCGATCCCCGATACATCGACTGGCCTCCACCTGTCCCTATTGGATCGGGTGACCCAGACTTGCCCTGAACTATGGGCGCTACCCTTCGTGCTAAATCTCGGGCAACTTGACAGCCCCGAAAACCCGATGACCGTCGATCTTCTTCGTCAATTGATCCTTGCCGTTGAAATCAGACTGCTCACTCGCTTGATTTTTATCCCAAAATGGACTTCTTCTGTGAGCTGCGCTCAGCGCTTATGGCTGCAGCCCTTNCACTTGATGTGACCTGGTGCTAAGACCGGGGGCTCGGCTCCAAAGGTGCTTTCAACGTTTCACCGATCGGCGATTTCAGCTGTAAAGAATGGGAGGCTCCTTGTCTCCCGAAACACCAATCCCCGATACATCGACTGGCCGCCACCTGTCCCTATTGGATCGGGTGACCCAGACTTGCCCTGAACTATGGGCGCTACCCTTCGTGCTAAATCTCGGGCAACTTGACAGCCCCGAAAACCCGATGACCGTCGATCTTCTTCGTCAATTGATCCTTGCCGTTGAAATCAGACTGCTCGCTCGCTTGATTTTTATCCCAAAATGGACTTCTTCTGTGAGCTGCGCTCAGCGCTTATGGCTGCAGCCCTTGAATAAAACACATCCGACCGGCTTTCAAACCCCACTTCTATGTGTTTACACCAGAGGCCTAAAATCAGAGAGGAGAATACCCCTATACAAGAAATGTCGCTAACATTAGGCTCCATGGGGGATAGAGTCGTCCCTGTGATGCTCTAAGAACTCATTTTGCAGTTTCATTGCCTTGTTGTTGGGCTATGGAGTCAAGCTAAAAAAAAACCCTGCTGAAAATACAGGCTGAAAAAGTAAAAGTAAAACAAAACAAGATACATGTTCAAAAGAGCTTATTTATGTACAGTCCTAAACTATCAGAATCCTTTACATGGGGCTAGGTGAAAGCAAATTTCCACCATAGCCATTCAAGCGGCTTCCTAAATAGAAGCTCCTTCCTTATGTCAATGATGGATAACAAACAATGTAACCAGGAGATCAGAATGGTTACATCCTTTGATTCATCTTCAAGGGTTGCTGTGAGGATGGAGGTGGGTGGCTCTAAGGCATAGAGGAAATGCCACTCCATGCACTTGCTGACATGGTCATAGAATGAGTGGTGAATTCCAGAAAATGGGCGACAGACAGCCTCCTCTGCTACACAGTTGTTCACATGTGGCTGAATATCTCTGATAAGCACAGGTTGGTGGAAAACTGACGTAGGCTCATGGTTCTCAGGCGGTGGCTGCTCGCTGACTGGCTCTGGACAGGAAATATTCTTCTCCTCTGGTTCTTTCTACTCTTCTCCTTGGCTCTCCCCCAGGTCTGATTCATATTCATCATAAATAGGGACCATGGGGTGTTTCTGCTTACTGACTGGCTCTTCAGTATCTTTATAGTGATCAAATGCAGGATAAGCTTGTTGCTCATCATCACTATAATATACATCAAAAAGGGGTTGTCCTTCATTGATATGACCCTCCTCCAGAACAATGATCCCATCGAATTTTTTTTTTTCAGGGACAGTGGGACCTGCTGCTTCTGGTTGCTCATACATAATCCTTTTCTCTTTAATCCCAGGTAAAAATATATCATGAGAAACCCCCTGGGGGAAAAGAGAAGAAACCTCTTCCACAACTAACCCCTCTTTTAAAAAAAGGGGGTCTTCTTCATCATGAGCAGAGATGCTAGGAACATCTGCTTCAACCCGATATCCAAGTGAGTCATCTACCATGGACCACATTTTCTCTATAAACTCACAATTTCCACAAGAGGCATGTTGATCGTTATGAACATCTAAAACAATAGAGGCATCTGATATGATGTCAGATGCTTCAGTTCTAGGGCTAACACAATTAATATCATTCAACACCTCCATATTTTCCTGGAAAATGCTTTCCTCTATAGTAAAAGCTTCATCATGGACCTGGTCTTCAGGGCCAACAGAGGCTTCATGAAGCAAAGAAAACTCCTCACAATAGTTTTCAAACAAAGAATTAGCTGGATAGTAGTCTTTACAAAATGAATTGAAAGTTGTATGAAAACCTGTTAAAGAGCGGATGCTCATAGCGGGAAGAGATCGACACCACTCAAGAGAAGCTCCCTTCAATGAACACCTGAAGAGCTTAATCCGGACATCCTCATGCGTGATCTTGTGTCAGTGAATAGCCTCATGGAAGTCTAGTAAATGCTCAGCTGGTTCCTCCCAACTTGTTGCATGAAATTCAGGGAGGAAATATTCCCATTGGTCTCTATCAGGAAGTGCATTAGGAAACCCAACTATCTGGGAAAAGTCATAAAAAGCAAACCTTTGAGCCATAATTTTCTCCATATCGAACCAGTGGAGTCGCCAATCAATCCTCAAATCATGGAGTCACCAGGTGAAAGATGCGCAGCTTCAAATATGCTTAGTCTTTGTTCACCATCAAAGGCTAGATCTTAACATTGTCGTTACCCCAGGAAGCTTCTCAAGATGAGAAAGCAACCGCTGAAACCTTCTCGAGAAATCTCCTCTGGGTTATCTTTCAGGTGTGCTAACAATAGCTACAGCTGAAACAATGAAGTGGAAACAATGGAGTCGCCAAAGTGGAGTCGCCAGGTGCACAGTAGCAATCTTTAAGGGCTCTGATGTCTGATGTACCTTTAGAATCAGAGGCTCAATGTCGTTCTGCCTAGGGAAAATCTTCAACTTCCTCCCCGGCAACAGCGCCTGAAATTTTGGCGATGGAAGTCACTCCTGGATTGCAGCAGGAGAAGATCCCGATGCCCATCAGTTTAATGTCATGATTTGTTTATAAAAGGGATGATCAAATGGAAGTAAACTCAGAACAATATCGTTTCAACTCTGAAACTAGGCCAGGCATGCATGGATAAGTGAGGTCTTAGATAAACTTCAAACAGTGAGTTGTAATAAGGGTGAGTAGGGGGGAAGACTTGTATCAGAGAGGTGTAAAGGTCTGTCGTAAACATCAGGTTTCTAATAGGCTGTGGGAGAAGACATCTAAATGCAAGATCTTCTTGCATTCAAATGCAAAACGCCGGAGAATACAACAATGCAATAATAAATCCTTTATCATAACATGATTGCAATAATTCACACGAATCAGTCGTTCACAAACTCTCTCAGCATAAGATGAAAATTACATGGAGTAGGAAAGACTGTCTGTCATAAAACAAGAAAGCTCACATACAGTTGCATAACTAGAGAACTAGAGTGTGTTAAAACTTTACAATCGGGAGCTTCTCTCTACCATCGATGCTTACAAAAATGGAGAAAACGCCTACATATACTCAAAAATAACCACAGCAGCAAAAACAAGACGCTGCATTAAAAACATTGCGTCTGCATGTCTTCTGACAGTCTGCGCATGCAGACTCTGGCCGATCGTGCACCCAGAACTTGGTGTCCCTTCAACCAAATTCGGGCGGGTATTCTTTGTTAGACGCCAACTTAACTGCGCATGGCTCCTGCAAGGGGAGTAGCTGAGCCATTAAGTGCCGAGCTAGCGTATGCAGACCTCCTCCGGCTGATCGAGGACTCGGCATGGCTTCTTTAGAAAAATGGGTACACAGGACTCTCTCGAGCAGACCGCTTGCCAGATTATCCATATTTTTCACTTAATGCCTGAGGAGAGGTTTCAACCACCCCTTATCATCTTCATTTACTCCAGGAGAAAAAACCAAGATCGAGGTCGGATCAGATGGCACATGGAGATCACGATGATCCTTTCGGCAACTAGACTCGACACCTTTGGCCCCTTTTGCACGGCTCCTTTCTTTCCCAAGTGACCACGGGTTGCGACCCTGTGTCTATTCCCAAAACGCTTTCGGCATTCACAACTGGAAGGAGTTAATCCTTGCTTATTCACATCTGCGATGAGAGAAACACCGAGATGGCCTAATTGGGAGCCATGCGTCCCTCTCAGATCTGATGGCCCTGAGGCTGCTTTGCGATACTGCGTGCCTGACTCTGGGTGCTTTCGGCACTTTGGGATTCGAGGTTTCGAGAGGTGAAATGACGAGGAGCGCTTACTCCTCGAATTCCCAAATGCTGACATGGCACGGATGTGCATCGCATGGCCTTAAGATAAATGGTTGAGGTAGCATCCTCTATTTAAAAGGGGGCCCACTTCATTCATAGGCTCGCTTGACGTGACCTGGTGCTAAGACCAGGGGCTCAGCTCCAAAGGTGCTTTTGACGTTTCACCGATCGGTGATTTCAGCTGTAAAGAATGAGAGGCTCCTTGTCTCCCGAAACACCAATCCTCGATACGCTGACTGGCCGCCACCTATCCCTGTTGGATTAGGCGACCCAGACTTGCCCTGAACTATGGGCACTACCCTTCATGCTAAATCCCGGGCAACTTGACAACCTCAAAAACCCGATGACTGTCAATCTGCTTCGTCAATTGATCCTTGCCGTTGAAATCAGACTGCTCGCTCGCTTGATTTTTAGCCCGAAATGGACTTCTTCTGTGAGATGCGCTTGGCACTTATGGTTGCGGCCCTTGAATAAAACACATCCGACCAGCTTTCAAACCCCACTTCTATGTGTTTACACCAGAGGCCTAAAATCAAAGAGGAGAATACCCCTATACAAGAAATGTTGCTAACAATAGTAGAAAGAGAAATAGACAGCATAAACCTTGTTGATATGTATGCAGAATTGGAATCCCTAGAGGGAAGGGTAATGGTGCAAATCTAGTGCATCCATCAGATCAGATTGGAGACAGATGGAGGAGCATACCAACTGAAGGAGCAGCTAGAAGAAGTTGGACTTGAACTAAAGAAACAGGAGCTGACAGAAGAAGCCAACATGTCAGTGGATGAGACTGAGCAGAAGGTCAGTCAAGACGATACTACAAAACTGAAGTTTGTAGCAAGGTGGAAAGATAAGGCCACAAAAGAAGAAGAAAATGATATGGAGGATCAATATGATCTACCCACTAATAAGGAAGAGTTGCAGCCAAGGAGAATGCATAAGAAGAGTCAGTGAATGGAGCAACTGGACAAGGTGATAGAGTATATCAAGAAGTTGATGATGAGGTCAGCGCAAGAAGCAGTCAACAAAGGAGAGATGAACAGAGGATAACCTACCATAGCAGCAAGAAATAAGGAGAAGAGGACGCAACAACATCAACAAAGCAGAGGATAACTCTAAGGAAGAGTTTGGGATCCAGGAGGAGTTCAACACTAGAAAGAGGATCTCAAGAGCAGGAGCTCATGATTTTCTCAGCAGTGGAGTATGATGCAGAAGCATCGCTCCACATTAGAAAATGTGTCAGCACGCCAATATGCAGACACGCAATGGAGAAAGCGAGAGGCACTGACCCTCCCATTTTTAAAATTTGAATATAATCCTATATGGATTTTTGCGTGTTGTAAGGCTGATAAATTCTAGGCCATGCCTTTGTATAGGGAGTGGTTAGGGTTTCCTTAAATGATTTCCTGTAGCAGGTCCAGATAGTAGTCAGGTCTGGACATTCATTTATGGAATGTAGCCATAGAAGTATGGTGCCATAATTGAGATAGTGATAGCACTAAGGCGGTGGTGAGGATAAGCTCGTAGAGCCCTCGCTTTGTAATTAGGAGACTTTAGAGAGAGAGGCCTCAGGGTAGAGAGGTCTTAGAAGAAGCAGAAATCGGGATATACTTAGGGAAGGAGAAATAACTAAGACACTGTCATAGTCCAGTCTATGTACACATTTGTAAACAAAAATTCATCTTAATATGAAGAAAAACAGTTTTTCCTGCACACGATGTGTTTATGAACTATCTGTATTCTATGAATGTTATCTCTCTTTTAATGTGTTGTAGATGTATGATAGGTTTCATCTACAGTCCGAAGATAAATTTCTTTATCTTTTTTTGAGTTTGAAGTATCATTTTGTGTTCTTTAGGTTGTGCAAGGAGTGCACAGCAAAACATTTGAAGTTCTATAGCCAGCGCAAGGAATGCACATCTGAAATCTACGGAGTCAAGGAAGAACGTGCCAGGAGGGTGCACTAGAGTGATAATAAATCAAGGAGGAACCTCAAGGTTGCTAAATACCTTAGAGGAGGAATCTGTGTAGAGAAGGCACAGAGAGAAAAAGTTACTGAACACTCTGTAAGGTGTGCATCGAGCAAGGAGAACACCAGGAGGACGAGAAGAATTTATTTTCAAGAAATCCTTCGGATCTAAGTTTGATGATATCCGAAAAACACAAGGAGTGCATGGGAGATCGAAATCTTAGAGGAGATCAAGCTCAAAAGGAATAACTCAAGGAGTGTGTGGGTGACAAACTTATTCTAAGTCCTAAAGCTCAGGAGAGACAACATATTCAAGACACAAATGAGACCCAAGTAGTCGAGCTCACTAAGAAACCAAAGGCTGAGGCCTTTGAAACGTTGGAAATATTCCAAGTCAGGGAGACATTGAAATCTCAGAAGGAGGAGCGTCGACAACCATTAGATCAAGATGTAGAGGAAAAGATCTGGACCGTTGAATCTCATGTCAAGACACCCAGAAGAGCGCACAGGAGGAACCAGATCTCAGTCGTCAGATCTGAGTGCGTGGACCAACAACCATTGGATCCAGAGGAATGGGCACGAGGTTTACAACCTTTGAAGGTGAAAGGGAGAGAGAACTTTTCGAAGTCCCAAGTTTCAAAATCATCAGGACCGTCCATCGGAAGGGACACTCCCAAGTTCTGAAATCATTGGAACCATCCATCGGAAGGGACACGTGGCGAGGGATCAACATTTTGCTGACTCACAAAAGGGAAAGGTCAAAGGGGAGAATCGTGAGAACTCGGGAGGTCCGAGTTTGAAATTTGATAGTGGTCGTCAGATCCAAAGGAACGCAAGCCGTTGATTTGGCGCTTCGAAATATCGACATTTCGAGAGTCAGGAGCAAGCGCGATTTGATCGTATCCATCGATCGAGGGAATATCATGGACTGTAGATCTGGTCTTGTCCAGAGTTTGAAACTCGGGAAATCGGAAGTAAGAGTTATGGGAACTCGCAAAATCCGAGTTCATGATTTGATCTGAACCATCGGATTAAGGAGAGTGTATACCATTGATTGTCCAAGGAGATATCGAGAGTTCGTATATCGAGAGAAGGGAGGTGAGCGGTCCTCCAACTTCACAAAATGCGAAGTCCTGATACGTGAAGGAGGAAGCAGGACCGTCGGATCACGGGGATGATGGGTCGTCGATCTGACACAAGTGGAGCTCAGAGTCAGAACTTCAAGTATTGGAAGGACGAGCAAGCAAGATTTTGAGAGACACGAAGCGCGAAATCCCAAAGCACTCATAAGGTTGGCCCTAGGCCATAGCGAGGGCTCACATTGGTGAAGGAGAATAGAGGGGATATCATTCTCTAGGATCATGTCAGGATTTTGGAGGTCGAGAGAGTCGCTGTGACTCACCTACAAAGACCTGACACACGAAGTCGCGACGCGTATTTTGATTAGGTGAGTGGTCAAAGCCATGGTCATGTAAAGTAAAGGGCTTATCCAGAGAAGAGCTAGCCCCTGTTTGGCGTTGAGGTTTGAACGATGCTTAGGAGAGGGCCTGCGGGTCTCATACGACCTACACCATGGGAAAAGGGGCTTGTGTAAATGGTTTTTGGGTATATCAAAGACACAAAGAGACGATATGACTCAGTTTCTTAATCGATCCTTGACCGAGAGGTCATGCAACCCTTAGGAGAGAAGGGGGATCTGCATCACCAATTGGTATCAAAGCATGTGTAAGGTGGTAACGAGACTCAGTGGGAGACTGGGTACATTACATTATGGTATCAGAGAAATATAAGAGTGTTGTATGGAGTAGGATGGCCCAACCTAGATGGCTAGGGATGTTACATTGTGGTATCAAAGAAATATCAAAGTGTTGTATGGAGTAACATGGCCTAGTCTTGATGGTTGGGGATGTTACATTGTGGTATTAGATATATTGGCTGAAAACTAGAATTGTATGGGCCAGATCCTAGCATGAATAGATGTGTGCGCTAAGAATTGGTTTCGTGTAGTGCAGAGTTTAGTCTACGCAGAAAACCATTGGTGAGTGATATAGAGTTTTTTTGTGCACAAAAAAAGTGATGTGTAGGTGTGTGCACTAGAGTCTGGGATGTTAATATCATCTAAGAAATATGATGAAAGGATTTTGAAAAGATGGTGCATAGTTTTCATGAATTTGTTTCATGAATTCATCTAACAAATATTAATTGCCTAAGCATTTTGCAGAATTATCAGCAAATAAATCAGGACAGAGTCATTGCAGAAGGTTAAAAGAATGGAAAATTCGCAGAGGACTTACAATCCCGATGATGAATTTGGGGATCTGTATGTYGGTTTGGGTGTTGATGGTACAAAATCCAAGGGGGAACACATGAACTTGGTAGAAACCATAAAAATAATGTAGAAAGATGTCCAAAGATATAAGGTTGATAATGAAAGGCTTATGAGAGCCAAGGAGAAAAAAGATGAATTCAATGTCAAATTRACGCAGAGACTGGAAAAAATATAAAATAAAATGGATAAGTAAATAGAGTCGAGTAGACCAAGAAGTCGTTGGTCTCATGATGATAAAATAAGAGAAGAAATAACTGCTGGTAAGCATTCTTTTAGGAAACCGTGCAACAATTCAATTCCATATCCTATTAGAAAGCATAAGAGAAGGATTGGGGTGGAAGAGCTACAGGGGGGAATGAATAATATCAAACCTCCTACCTTTGATGGTGACCACAAAAAGGATGAATATGCAAAGACTTGGTGTTTGGGTATGAGGAAATAATTCCACCTACATAACTATTTTGCATAGGCAGAAGGGAGTATCGTTATCTATCAGTTAAAAGGAAAGGCATCAATGTGGTGGGATTAGTATGTGCAGGTGAAACACATTGATGAGAAGAAAGTGACATGGAGAGAGTTCAATAGGTATTTCCAAAAGAAATACTTAACCAAGTGGTACTATTATAGGAAAATGAAGGAGTCCTTTGAAATCAAGATGGGGAGCATAATGATAGAGGAGTATGAAAGAATATTTTTAGAGTTTCCAAAATATGTGTCTTTCATCAAGGATGAAAAAGTGAAGATTCAGAGATACCTGAGTAGGTTTCCCTCATTTATCAGTAAAAAGATACAGTATGATGACCCTAAGATTTTGGAAGAAACCATAAGGAACACTAAGTGTCTTTATGAGAAGAAAAGGGGAAGACCAACTTTCTAAAAGGCTTGGGAAGATAAGATGAAAATCAAGGTGGAACATAGGAAGAAGGGAATTAAACCACCATTTTTTATAAATACTGTGCAAGGATGTACGAATCTCTAGGAGCCTAGAATGTCAAAAACATTGGGACACAAGTCATGAAAACAACCTATGTAGTGATGGAGTTGTGGCGGAAATAATATGCCTAGAGATTTCCCTCAAAGAGGTGATAAAGCGAGGACTGCGAAGACTTCACACAATGTACAACAAGCTACGACAATGGAAGACATGGGTAGAAATGTGCCAAGGATTTACGCAACATTGGATAAAAGGAAGGATGAGTTTCAATCGCACATGATCGAGGTGGAAGGTAAGATTAAAGACCAACCCATTGTTATTTTAATTGACTCGGGAGCTAGTCATAGTTATCTAGATCCTAAGTTAGTGGAAATATTCCATCTTTTGAGAAGAAAGATTGGAAAATCATGGTTGGTTCATTTAGCTATAGGAGAAAAAAGGAAAATCAATGAGACAATTAAGGCATGTCCAATGGATATGAATGGACTGCACACAAAGGATGATTTGAATATTATACCTTTCGGTTCGTACGATTTCCTCATTTGTATGGATTGTTTGGACGAGCACCACACTGTCATGGACTGTTACAATAAGACATTTAATTACCTGGATGAGCAATGAAATTTGAGATTAGTTCAAGGAATTCCAAGGGCTGTGACTATCATAGAAATTTCAGATTCGCATTTGAATAAAAGCTACAATAAAGGATATCAATTATTCATAGTGCACATAGAAGAGGCACCTAAGTATAAAGTGAGTGTGGACAACTACATAGTACTGAAATATTTTGAGGATGTATTTAAAGAAATACCGAGATTGCCTATGAAAAAGAGATATCGACTTCTCTATAAATCTAATATCAGGAGAAACACCTATATCCAAGACTACTTATAATATGGGTAGACCAGAACTGAAGGAGTTGCATATGCAACTTGAAGAGCTTCTAAAGAAGGGGTATATACGCCCAAGTGTGTCACCTTAAGGTGCACCAGTTTTGTTCATGAAGAAGGATGGTACACTAAGAATTTGTCTCAAATTGAGGAAGTTGAACATGGTAACAATGAAGAACAAGTATCCTTTGCCAAGAATAGATGACCTATTTGATCAATTGAGAGGTGCGCAGATATTTTCCAAGATAGATCTCAAATCTGGTTATCACAAAGTGAGAATAAAAGAAGAAGACATCAATAAGACTTCCTTCAAAACACGGTATGGTCATTACAAGTTTACAATGGTGGAATTTGGGATTCCAAAAGCACCAATTGTCTTCATGTGTTTAATGAATGGAGTTTTCAGAAATTACTTGGATAAGTCTGTTGTTGTATTTTTGGATAAAAATATTATTTGCTCAAAGTATGAAGAAGAACATGAAAAACACTTGAGGATGGTGTTACAGGTGTTGATAGAGCATCAACTTTATCCAAAGCTGAGAAAGTGTTCATTTTATCAGTGACAAATTCATTACTTGGTTCATATCATTTCAGAGGAAGGAATAGTTGTGGACCCAGTGAAGTTAAAATCCATTGAGGAATGGTCAACATAAAGAAATTTTGCAGAGGTAAGATCCTTTATTGGAAAAGCAGGGTACTACAGAAGGTTTATTGAAGGATTATGAAATATTGTGCATCCAATCACATCCTTGCATAAGAAAGGTGCACAATTTGAGTGGACTCCAGATTGTGCAAGGAATTTTCAACACTTGAAGCATTTTTTAACAAGTGCACCAATATTGAGAATTGTTGATCATGATGTATATTTCTTGGTGTGCATGGATGCATGCAAGGAAGGACTTGGTGGAGTCCTGAGTCAGAGTGGATATGTGGTATGCTACGAATTAAGGAAGTTGAAATAGCATGAAAGTATCTATGTTATGTGTTGGCATCAGAAGTCACTCCTGGATTGCAGCAGGAGCAGAGCCCAACACCCATCAGTTTATGTCACATTTGGTTTATAAAAAGGGGTGATAGACTGGAAGTAAACTCAGTACAATATAGTTTTAACTCAGAATCCTGGACTAAGGCTATGCATGAATAGGAAAGGTCTTGATTTAACTTCAGATAGTAAGTTGTAATAAGGGTGAGTGGGAGGAAGACTTCAGAGATAAACTGCAAAGGTCTATTGTAGGCATCAAGATTTCAACAGCCCAGAGAATATAAAATTAAACACAAGAACTTCTTATATTCAAGTTACAAGACCGCTGAAAGAAGTCGTAACAACACTACAATTAAAGCCTTTATCATAACACAGTCACAACGATTCATGTGAGTCAGTCAATCATGAACTCTTTATGCATTAGAGAGAAACAAGATGTAGTAAGAAAGTTGTATGTCCTTAAACAAGAAGTTTCACCTATAGATACATAACCCGAGAAAACAAGTGCTTCATCAAAAATTTACAATAGGGAGCTTAGCTCTACCAACGATGCTTACAAAAATGGAAAAAATGCCTACATATACTCAGATAGGATCGGATGTCTGAGACACGATCACATATGGGGTTCAATGCTTGACATTGAGGAGCTTCTCT
>JASDQU010242820.1:222400-241044 GCA_032191745.1 Picea mariana
AATTTAGTCAAATACTCCCACATCTCATAGGCATGAGTCTTCCCCGTCAAGTGAGGAATCAAATGATCCTTGATGGCATCAAGAATAAATCTCTTAGCCTTGATACTCTTCTTATTATAGGCTTCAAGAAGAGTAGCATCAGTAGGTACCACAACAGGATGAGTAGTGGTATTCTCCACAATGTTCCACAACTCATTCTCTTGCAGAAGAAAGATCATCCTCTCCTTCCAAGCACCAAAATTTGCTGCCCCATCAAGTCTGTCTTCAACCCTCAAACTAGTAGCCATGACCCTCTTTTTGCTGAAAATCACAAATTAAAAAATCTTCCCTATGAAGTGTCTATTGTCCCAACTTTCTGTCTACTGAAATCTCTGCTTCCCTTCAACTCATCTCTGATACCATGTAAATTTTTTCAGACCCCAACCCAGTTTCAGTCTCGCTGATTTTTCTGCCAAAGTTAAATGCTCAAACCCATTTTCAGCATTGTTTCAGCATATGTTACAGCACTGTTTCAGCACTAGTTTCAGCACTGTTTCAGCACTCTTTCAGCATATGTTTCAACAGTGTTTCATCACTGTTTCAGCATATAAAAACTTAACAGAAAATAAACTTCAGAACTGAAACATAAGGATTTTGAACATCATTTTTAATGTAGAAATAAAATATCAGCAGTAGCAAAACTCAGAAAATATAGACACAAAGATTTTCGGTCTAACTTCGACCCTGGAAAAACCCACAAGCGAAAAACCAGTGAGAGAGGGATTTTTATTATTTATGAGCTTCTGAGAAATTTCTTTTACAGCATATGCATCTTCAGAAATTTACACAAACTTATCTAGACTTTCTTTCGTTAAAATCCTTCTGAACAGTCCTAGAAAATGCTCCTCAATTTTGTCCCAGAAATCCGTACAACTGTATGGTTGTCCCAACAATTAATGTTATACGGACTGTCTCAAAATTTGTGCCTAAACTCTGCTAAGACTGTATGGAAAACCTAGCATGAACAAATCCTTGAAAACTGTGTTGCTCTTTGCTTTGGGATGCATGCTCTCCTTCAGTAAATGTTGTCTCTTTTCTTCAGCTCGACCTCTCTCTTGCTCTCTCTTGTTCTCTCAACAAGAATGCTTGAACTTCCCAAGAATGGGTGTGCCCTCTTTCCCTAGTCGACCTCATGAGGGAAGGTGAGGGGTTTTTTAATCTAACAGTTGAGATTAGATTAGATGGGTGGCTGAGATTTGGTGTCTCTTCACTCACCCTCACTTTAGTCATAAAGTTATCTTTTAATTTTCATCTCACAAATTAATTTGACTAGGACCCACATTAGGCACTTTCTCCCCCTTAGGTGCCTAGGGAAGAGAAATACTTGCCTTGGTACTTTATTTTAATTAAAAATTTAACAAAAAGAATGGAAAATTCGCAAAGGACTTACAATCCTGATGATGAATTTGGGGATCTGTATGTTGGTTTGGGTGTTGGTGGTACAAAATCCAAGGGGGGATGCATGAACTTGGTAGAAACCATAAAAATGATGTAGAAAGATGTCTAAAGCTATAAGGTTGATAATGAAAGGCTTATGAGAGCCAAGGAGAAACAAGATGACTTCAATGTCAAATTGATGCAGAGTCTGGACAAAATATAAAATAAAATGGATAAGTAAATAGAGTCGAGTAGATCAAGAAGTCGTCGGTCTCATGATGATAAAATAAGAGAAGAAATAATTGTTGGTATGCATTCTTTCAGGAAACCGTGCAACAATTCGATTCCATATCCTATTAGAAAGCATAAGAGAAGGATTGGGGTGGACGAGCTATAGGGGGGAATGAATAATATCAAGCCTCCTACCTTTGATGGTGACCACAAAAAGGATGAATATGCAAAGAATTGGTGTTTGGGTATGAGGAAATAATTCCACCTACATAACTATTTTGCATAGGCAGAAGGGAGTATTGTTATCTATCAGTTAAAAGGAAAGGCATCAATGTGTTGGGATTAGTATGTGCAAGTGAAACACATTGATGAGAAGAAAGTGACATGGAGAGAGTTCAATAGGTATTTCCAAAAGAAATACTTAACCAAGTGGTACTATGATAGGAAAATGAAGGATTCCTTTGAAATCAAGATGGGGAGCATAATGATAGACGAGTATGAAAGAATATTTTTAGAGTTTCAAAAATATGTGTCTTTCATCAAGGATGAAAAAGTGAAGATTCGGAGATACCTGAGTAGGTTTCCCTCATTTATCAGTGAAAAGATACAGTATGATGACCCTAAGATGTTGGAAGAAACCATAAGGTACACTAAGTGTCTTTATGAGAAGAAAAGGGGAAGACCAACTTTCTAAAAGGCTTGGGAAGATAAGATGAAAATCAAGGTGGAACATAGGAAGAAGGGAATTAAGCCACCATTTTTTATAAATACTGTGCAAGGACATACGAATCTCTAGGAGCCCAAAATGTCAGAAACATTGGGACAGTCATGAAAACAACCTATGTAGTGATGGAGTTATGGTGGAAATAATATGCCTAGAGATTTCCCTCAAAGAGGTGATAAAGTGAGGACTGCGAAGACTGCACACAATGTACAACAAGCTACGACAATGGAAGACATGGGTAGAAATGTGCCAAGGATTTACGCAGCATTGGATAAAAAGCAGGCTAAGTTTCAATCGCACATGATCGAGGTGGAAGGTAAGATTAATGACCAATCCATTGCTATTTTAATTGACTCAGGATCTAGTCAAAGTTATCTAGATCCTAAGTTAGTGGAAATATTCCATCTTTTGAGAAGCAAGATTGGAAAATCATGGTTGGTTCAGTTAGCTATAGGAGAAAAAAGGAAAATCAATGAGACAATTAAGGCATGTCCAATGGATATGAATGGACTGCGCACAAAGGATGATTTGAATATTATACCTTTCGGTTCGTACGATTTCCTCATTTGTATGGATTGTTTGGATGAGCACCACACTGTCATGGACTATTACAATAAGACATTTACTTACCTGGATGAGCAATGAAATTTGAGATCAGTTCAAGGAATTCCAAGGGCTGTGACTATCATAGAAATTTCAGATTCGCAGTTGAATAAAAGCTACAATAAAGGATATCAATTATTCATAGTGCACATAGAAGAGGCACCTAAGTATAAATTGAGTGGACGACTACATAGTACTGAAGGATTTTGAGGATGTATTGAAAGAAATACCGGGATTGCCTACGAAAAAGAGATATCGACTTCTCTATAAATCTAATATCAGGAGAAACACCTATATCCAAGACTACTTATAATATGGGTAGACCAGAACTGAAGGAGTTGCATATGCAACTTGAAGAGCTTCTAAAGAAGGGGTATATACGCCCAAGTGTGTCACCTTGGGGTGCACCAGTTTTGTTCATGAAGAAGGATGGTACACTAAGAATTTGTCTCGAATTGAGGAAGTTGAACAAGGTAACAATGAAGAACAAGTATCATTTTCCAAGAATAGATGACCTATTTGATAAGCTGAGAGGCGCGCATATATTTTCCAAGATAGATCTCAAATCTGGTTATCACAAAGTGAGAATAAAAGAAGAAGACATCAATAAGACTTCCTTCAAAACAAGGTATGGTCATTACAAGTTTACAATGGTGGAATTTGGGATTCCAAAAGCACCAACTGTCTTCATGTGTTTAATGAATGGATTTTTCAGAAATTACTTGGATAAGTCTGTCGTCGTATTTTTGGATAAAATTATTATTTACTCAAAGTATGAAGAAGAACATGAAAAACACTTGAGGATGGTGTTACAGGTGTTGACGGAGCATTGACTTTATGCAAAGATGAGAAAGTGTTCATTTTATCAGTGACAAATGCATTACTTGGTTCATATCATTTTAGAGGAAGGAATAGTTGTGGACCTAGTGAAGTTAAAATCCATTGAGGAATGGTCGACATAATTTTTTTTTACAGAGGTAAGATCCTTTATTGGAATAGAAGGGTACTACAGAAGGTTTATTGAAGGATTATGAAATATTGTGCATCCAATCACATCCTTGCAGAAGAAAGGTGCATGATTTGAGTGGACTCCGGATTGTGCAAGGAATTTTCAACACTTGAAGCATTTTTTAACAAGTGCACCAATATTGAGAATTGTTGATCATGATGTATATTTCTTGGTGTGCATGGATGCATGCAAGGAAGGACTTGGTGGATTCCTGAGTCAGAGTGGATATGTGGTATGCTACGAGTTAAGGAAGTTGAAATAGCATGAAAGTATCTATGTTATGTGTTGGCATCAGAAGTCACTCCCGGATTGCAGCAAGAGCAGAGCCTAATGCCCATAAGTTTATGTCACGTTTGGTTTATAAAAAGGGGTGATCGACTGGAAGTAAACTTAGTACAATATCGTTTTAACTCAGAATCTTGGACTAAGGATATGCATGAATAGGAGAGGTCTTGATTTAACTTTAGACAGTAAGTTGTAATAAGGGTGAGTGGGAGGAAGACTTCAAAGATAAACTGCAAAGGTCTGTTGTAGGCATCAATCTTTCAACAGCCTAGAGAAGATAAAATTAAACACAAGAACTTCTTATATTCAAGTTACAAGACCGCTAAAAAAAGTCGTAACAACACTACAATTAAAGCCTTTATCATAACACAGTCACAACGATTCATGTGAGTCAGTCAATCATGAACTCTTTCTGCATTAGAGAGAAACAAGATGTAGTAATAAATTTGTCTGTCATTAAACAAGAAGTTTCACCTATAGATACATAACCAGAGAAAACAAGTGCTTCATCAAAACTTTACAATAGGGAGCTTAGCTCTACCAACGATGCTTACAAAAATGGAAAAAATACCTACATATACTTAGACAGGCTCAGATGTCTAAGACACGATCACGTCTAGAGTTCAATGATTGACATTGAGGAGCTTCTCTATCAGGCTGCGCATGTAGACATTGGGCAGACTTCCCATGCAGTCTTTTGACAGATGTAATCTCTGGCAGAAAGGACTGACAATCATCTCTACACTTGTCTTTTCCTAGCTTTCCATTTATGAGAGGAGATGATGTCTCACCTACCTTCCACATTTGCATTAACTGCGTCATCGAGATCTAGAAAGGCCCAATCAACTTCTTACCTTTGAGACGTGGATGCCTTCTCAATTCGCCATCTAGAGATGAGCTAGACTTTGGTAGGGATGGCTAGGCAGATGAGGATGAGGCGACGGGTGCGAGAAAAATCGAACAAAGGTGGCCAAGTGGAGGGAACAAGGGAGACAAGTGGTGGGGGAGAGGCGACTATAGGTTGGGAGAATGCAGTGGCGGAAGGTGCATGTACTGCACGAAGATAGGTCAAAGGTGGAAGACGTGGGGAAGGATGAGGTGGATGAGGGGATATAGGTGTCAGGAGGCAAGAGGGACGAGAGGAAAGAGGACAAGACACCTGGGAGAATGGGGGTGACAGGGAGTGCGAGACACATGGCAAGAGGTGAGTGACAGGTAGATGGCAGTGGAAATTAGATGTGACAAGTGGTTTAGGGGGAGGGGTCCAGCAACCAATAGGAGGGTGACACGATAAGTGGGGGGACCATTTGAAACCACTCCATTCTAGACTCGCCCCCCATTAAAGGAAAAACGACGGGGGGGGGTTCAAAATGGGATCTTCATCGTAGATATGGGCACGCAAATTCTGGCCACCCATTTCTAAGCACCCCCTAGTGCTAATTCCAGACCCCCCCCCCTTGTTAAAGGTAGAACGGCGGGGGGGGGTCTGAAACGGGATCTGCGCCATAGATCTGTGTGTGCAAATTCTGGCCGCCCAGATCTAAGTGCCCCTTAGAAAAAATGTTCCCGCTCAAAACTTATCACAAGTGGGTTTTTCACCCTTTTCTTCCTCCCTTTTCGCCAATGAATGGAAATTCATGAGGAAACACACCATTACCAAAATTAGTGATAACATCAGGCTCCATGGGGAATGGCATGCCCCCTGCAGGCTACCAAGAACTCTTTCTGCAGCTCTAGTGCCTTAGTGTTGGGTTGTGGAGTCATGCTCTAAGATATTATGCCCAAAAGAACCTACTGAAAATCTGAACTACTCTGTTTATAGAATAGGAAGAAAACACACATACTCCGGAGGAAGCTTATTTATGTACAAAAACTAAGCTAACTGATATTTACAAAGAGCTAGTTGAAAGCATACTTCCACCAGAGCCATTCAAACAACCTCCTAACTGAAGACCTATTTATTTTGTCATCGATCAAGGGATAATGGAACGGTGACAACATCTTGGTAACAATACTTAGTGTTCCTCCCAGTGCAGAAGATAAAATAATGTTGGGAAGCTTTAATACAAGGAAAAAATGCAACTCCATGTACTCCCCTATGGGATCATAAAATAGGTGACAAAACTTACTGGTCTGGTGATAGTAAGTTTTCTTTATTTCAAAGTTATTCCCATATGGCTGAAAATATGTGGCAAGCATGGATGAGAGAAAATTTGATGCAGGTCATTGATCCACTTTTCCTTTGTATACTCTGATCGCATCTGCTAGCTGATGGCAAGAAATATCCTCATGTATAACAATGGTTGGTTCTTTATCCTTCTCCAACTGCTCATTTATGATTACTGGGGATGAGAATAGATGCATATCTAGCCCCAACTATTCTTCACTGGGATATTCATCAAACATGGGTTGCTCCTGGTCAGTGTTTGAAATAACTTCTTCATCTTAAACCGTTCTGCCCAAAACATCCATTTCAGGGACAAAAATATCCTATGCATCATTATATGAGTCAAAAATAGGTTGCTCATATCCAGGCCTTTGAGGGAAAGGGTTGAAAATAAAATCAGTTTCCATAACAGGCTCATTCTCTGCACTTTCCCCACCGGGGAAGAAAACATTGCTTTCGTCCGATGCAAATGAACATGGAAGAGAATGAACTGATATATGATCCAAGTCATCTCCATCATCTTCAAATCCTGCTTATGAATCAGCTATATCTTGAGTGAAATCGTTGTATCCCTCACAACAACTATGATAAATTAACTCAGAGGGATAAAACTTCTGATAGTGAGTGTTGAAAGCTGCGTGAAATTTCTCCAGGGATGAAATGCTAGCATGGGGCAGGGTGTAAAACCACTGACAGGCATCTCCCTCTAATGATAACGTAAACATCTTCATCAAGACATCCTGGTGAACAAAGTTATGCTCAATCATGCATATATGAAAATTAAAGAGATGCTCACCAGGATGATCATGCTCACTGCCTTTGAACCTCGGAATATAGTCATCCTATTCATTTATAGGTGACACTGGATGAGGATAACCATATATGGCTGAGAAATCCAAGGGGCCAAACCACTTGGCCAGGATAGCCTCCATAGCCCCTTTGATATGTCTCCCTCAATGGATTCGCCAATAGATTCTACACAGTGGAGTCGCCATGGTGAAAGATAATGAGTCAGAACAATGTTTCCAGCTTCAGTTCACCATTTAAAACTGAATCTCTACAATGTGGCTCTTTTTAGGGAGCTTCAAGTCTGCTAGAGGTAGCTGTGGAGTGGAACTTGTGTGTCTGCCTCTTAGGAGCCACAACCGAAATAGTGGAGTCGCCAGTGGATTCGCATCAATGGAGTCGCCAGGTGCACAGTAGTAACCTTGGAGGGCTCTGATGTCCGATGCACCTTCAGAATCAGAGACTCAATGTCATTCAATCCTAGGGAAAATATTCAACTTCATCCCCGACAACGATGCTAGAAATGTTGGCGTCAGAAGTCACTCCTGGATTGAAGCAGGAGAAGAGCCCGACGCCCATCTGTTTATGTCACGATTGGTTTATAAAAAGGGGTGATCGAATGGAAGTAAACTCAGTACAATATCGTTTTAACTCAGAATCCTAGACTAAGGCTATGCATGAATAGGAGAGGTCTTGATTTAACTTCAGACAGTAAGTTGTAATAAGGGTGAGTGGGAGGAGGACTTCGAAGATAAACTGCAAAGGTCTGTTGTAGGCATCAAGATTTCAATAGCCCGAAGAAGATAAACTTAAACACAATAACTTCTTATATTCAAGTTACAAGACCGGTGAAAGAATTCATAATAGCGCTACAATTAAATCCTTTATAATAACATAGTCACAACGATTCATGTGAGTCAGTCAATCATGAACTCTTTCTGCATTAGAGAGAAACAAGATGTAGTAAGAAAGTTGTCTGTAATTAAACAAGAAGTTTCACCTATAGATACATAACCATAGAAAACCAGTTCTTCATAAAAAAATTACAATAGGGAGCTTAGCTCTACCAACAATGCTTACAAAAATGGCAAAAATGCCTACATATACTCAGACAGGCTCAGATGTCTGAGACACGATCACGTCGGGAGTTCAATGCTTGACATTGAGGAGCTTCTCTGTTAGGCTGCGCATGCAAACATTGGGCAAACTTCCCATGCAATCTTTTGACGGATGCAATCTTTGGCAGAAAGGACTGACAGTCACCTCTACGCTTGTCTTTTCCTGGATTTCCATTTATGGGAGGAGACGATGTCTCACCTACCTTCCACATTTGCATTAACTGCTTCATCGGGATCAGGAAAGGCCCGATCAACTTCGTACCTTTGAGATGTGGAGGCCTTCTCACTTCACCATCTGGAGCTGAGTTGGATGGATGAGGATGAGGCGATGGGTGCAAGCAAAATCAAACAAAGGTGGCAAGGTGGAGGGAACAAGGGAGACAGGTGGCGGGGGAGAGGCGACTATAGGCTAGGAGACTGCGGTGGCGAAAGGTGCATGGAATGCACTAAGATAGGTCAATGGCGGAAGACGTGGGGAAGGATGAGGTGGATGAGGGGATACAGGTGTCCGGACGTGAGAGAGACGAGAGGAAAGAGGAAAAGACACCTGGGAGAATGGGGGTGACAGGGAGTGCGAGACACATGGCAAGAGGCGAGTGGCGAGCAAATGGCAGTGGAAAGTAGAGGTGACAAGTGGTTTAGGGGGAGGGGTCCAACAACCAATAGGAGGGTGAAATGATAAGAGGGGGGGGCATTTGAAACCACTCCATTCCGAACCCCCCTGCCCCCATTAAAGGCAGAATGACGGGGGGTCCAAAATGGGATCTGCGTTGTACATCTGGGCACGCAAAATCTGGGTGCCCAGATCTGAGTGCCCCTTAGTGCTAATTATGGACCCCCCCTCCTCTCCCCCTTGTTAAAGGAAGAACAGCAGGGGGTCCCGAAATAGGATCTATGTCGTAGATTTGGGCGCGCAAATTCTAGCCGCCCAGATCTGAGCGCCCCTTAGAAAAAATGTGTCCGTTCAAAACTTAGCACAAGTGGGTTTTCACCCTTTTCTTCCTCCCTTTTCACCAATGAAGGGAAATTCATGAGGAAACACACCATTACCAAAATTAGTGATAACATTATGCATGACTTGGAATTGGAATCCATAGTGCATGCTTTGAAGATGTGGCAACATTATCTCATGGGTAAATGATTTGAGCTTAGAAAAGACCATTGTGGTCTTAAATATTTGTTTGGACAAAAAATCCTGAATGTCAGACAAAGTAGGTGGTTAAATTTCTTCAGTGAGTATGACTTCGACATAAAGAATATCAGAGGAAAAGAGAACAAGGTGGTTGATGCACTTAGCAGGAGGATGAATGACATGCATGCTACAACCATTAGCATGTACCATAAATATTTGCACGACATAATTTTGGAAGCTTCCGAATCAGATCTGTGCTATATGGATATAAGTGAGACTTTACAACAAGGTATGTCGCAACAAAATTTGGCAGGTTCTGAGCTAAGAGAGGATGGGATCCTAATGTATAGACACATATTCTATGTGCCAAATGATAAAGAGTTGAAGAACCTTATTTTTTCATAGATGCATATGGAAAGTGTTCTAATTTAGCAACATGCTATTGTGGGCCATTTGAAATCCTTGAAAGGATTAGTCCTATTGCTTGTATGCTTGCATTACATATTTCCTTGTGTATTCATAATGTTTTACATGTGTCATTAATTAAAAATTATGTACATGATGCTAATCATATTATTGATTGGAATGTTATTGAGGTGGAGCTAGAAGGCATATTTTAAGTGCAATCGATTTGCATATTGGATCATAAAATCGAGAAGCTCTAGAATCGAGTCATGGAGATGCTTAAGGTATAACAGACCTGGTACGGTCCTGAGAATGCAACCTGGGAGCGCGAGGATGCTATGCGAGCAGAATATCCTCATCTTTTTTAATATTTTAGAAATTTTTGCATCTACATGTGTATAAGATGCATTGAGGACAATGCATAAATAAGAGGGAGGGGATTGTAATGTCCCTAATTTGGAACCCTTTGTAACTGTACATATAGGTTGGTGAGCCGATTGGTACCAAGTGTAAATATAATGTATAGATAGGTCAGTGAGTCATTCACGCCTAGTTTTTGGTGTTGTGCAGATCTAAGCAAGTGTGCGGAGAATTGTTATAAAGACAGTGTGCACACATTTTATGTGTTGCATGCACCTAGGTAAGTGCACACATTGCATTATGTTTCTCGCACTTGGGTAAGTGCACACATTGCATTATATTTCTCGCACTTGGGTAAGTGCATGGTAGTGATTGGGAGTACAAAGGGCTAAGATATATATATATATATATATATGAGACCGAAGAGCCTGTGTGATTATGAAGCTAGTGAGCCTAGATGCAAATAGGTTAGTTCTCATATCCATGTAAATATAATTATGATTATCAATATAATATTGCATCACTACACGTAGACAAAATTAGAGAAAAATAGATGGGGGGTTGACTCCACCGAAAAAGGGAAAACAGGGGGATATTTTAATAATATTTCTAGAAAAGTATAATGTGGATATGTTTTTATCCTAAGTTCTCGAGGGTAGGGAATGGGTCATCAAGTGGATTAAAGATACTTATAAATGTGACAATTTTCAAGTGGAAGGCATGCAATATGTATTGCTAGATTTAGTGTATTGTGAGGAAATTATCCATTATTTAGGAAGATTCATGTGGTTGGCTCTCATGGAGTTTGACTGTATGGAAAATTCGATTATTACCTTATCTGCACATAGAATATTGTAAGAAGTTGTGGGATATAATATGAGTTACTGTCGAGGAGACAGGTTGATAGACAGTGAGCAATATCTCTAGGTGAGAGACTAGATGTTGTGAAGTGCTTGTCAGACCCATGAGCATACTCTCTAGGTGATATTATTGATGAGAGTTGTTCCTTAGTGCGTTGAGAATTAGTCATAGGGATCAAAGAATTATTGTCCAGCCTGTTGTTGGTAACCTTGGGAAGGGAAGTGGGGTAGTCAAAATATTGTTGAGCATAGAAGGGGAAAGCTTCCTTGGGTGTGACATGTGTGTGGGGAATGAGAGATTACGGGCTAGTTGTAGTAATGGGCACCTAGGACTGAGCAATTATGTTGAGAGTCAGACCTTAGTGTGTCACTAGAAGTATTTTTCCTTGGTGGAGTTGAACCCCAGCTCAGGGGTGACATGCTATTGAAAGATTATGAGAAACAACATCTATGGTTAGGGGGAACATCTGAGTAAGGCCACAGTTGGTAACTTTATAAACGATAAGTTTTTTTATATGTATTTTTCGTTTTTACTGTGTGCATATTTGTCTATGATGGATATGTGTTTATTCTTGTATGTAGTCGCATATAATTAATTGTTAATATTCTATTTAATGATGCTTGCACCTGTAAGTATGATGCATATACCATGTATTTGTAGTTGTGCATGGATCTGACCAATGTGGTTAGTCTTTCCTGTTAATTTAAACTTGTAATTTTGGTTATGACTCATCAAGAAGAGGATTGAGTGGTTGAGTGCTTAGGATGGTAGCCTATGTACACCAAGAGGATGGAATTTGTGTGTGGACAAAGAATTAGACCCCACGCACAGTGGAATCAAAATTGGTGCATGATGCCTAGATGGATGTGCATGCAGTTATGTTGTGTGATCAATATGTTGGTGCACACAATTAGTGAGTTACTTCCGTTGGTTAAGGTTGTATTAAAAGAGAATGTTGCCTCCACAGTTATAAGTTGTGTGGTGCGACTAAATCTTGGGTTGAGCGTGTTATTTCAAGAGATACCATGCATATTGTGTTTAAAGAAGATCCCGTGCAGTAACATTGGCCAGTAGTATGTTGGCAATGTTACAGTTTGGTTGAATTAGTGATCCTAAAGTTGAGGTTGTGTGATGTGGCCCAACCTAGGGTGGCTAGGGACATTACAAATTGGTATCAAAGCATGTGTAAGGTGGTAACGAGACTTAGTGGGAGACTGCGTACATTACATTGTGGTATCTGAGCAATATAAGAGTGTTGTATGAAGTAGCATGGCCCATCCTGGATGGTTGGGGATGTTACATTGTGGTATCAGAGCAATATTGGAGTCTTGTATGGAGTAGCATGGCCCAACCCAGATGGCTGGGGATGTTACATTTTCAACTTGATTTTTTTTTCTAAAGAAATTATTGTTCAGACCTTGCAAATGAAAAGCTTGACCTTATTTTGACTAGTGTAATTCCAAAATCTACCATAATAATTAAGAAGAAGGGTTTCTATGTTGTAAATGATTTTAATGTGTTGTATTTTGATTTACATGCCTTTTCCATTTATCGAATGTTAGGCCAATAGACCCTGCTTTTGAAATTAAGAAGGTTTGTTACACATCATCCCCAATTGTCATCAACCCATCTATTTATAGCCACTTTAGCTTTAACATATCCACATCTCCCAATCCAAGAGTCATATGTGACATGTTGAATGGTATGAAAAGTGTATTTCATTGGATGACATTGTTTTCTAGAGTCACGAAAATATCATAGGTTTTAGTTTAGTAAGGTTATTATTTGATAAAAAAAAATCAGTACCATTATTAGTCCCTACCTAAGGCCAATGACTATATCAATGAGTTCATCATTGAATCTCTATTTCTTCTTCTTTGACTTTTCATGATTTCTATTTATGCAAAGTTATTGTAATACTTTTTATTTTTCCTATTAAAATCCAAATACTTAATTTATTTACTTCAATGTCTATTGGCTATGGATTTTTAGGTCTTATTGCAGGGATGATGGCATAGTTATTAGGATTGGGGATTGTCGTATCTTGCATTAAAGACCTATATTATATTTTATTATATTTTTTTTACTGTTGGAAATAAGACAAGACATTACAAGGCTTGCATAAGTATTTACCATCTCATTATTATCCGGCCAACAATCTGACGATTCTCAATATCCTTGCACCACTTGCACACCTTAAGAAAATTTGGATACATTAGCTTAAGCAATGTGTTTCCTTACTGGTAGATAAGTATCAACAATTTGATATGCATAACAACAATTCAACATGTAGCTCCACCAATAGCGTAAGAACTAGTTGCGGCTACCTCCCTCGGTTCTACTTCTATGTAAACTACATCTTGCATGGCCTTTGTGACACGCCATTTTTTTGGATCTCAGAATGAAATAGTGGCTATAGGAACTGCACATGCACCTGGCACCCTACAGAAACTACACATGCACCCGGCACCCTACAGAAACTGCACATACACCTAGCACCTAGTGAATAATGTTCTTTGAGATACAAATTCATTCATTTCAAGTCCATTATAGATCATTTGAATATATACCTACCAAATTTACATAAAGAACAATTTATTAAATTCCATGATAATATTAGTAAGCATAGCATGTTGATTGAGTGTTGATTGTAACTGTGAGAGGCATTCAAAATTGTCAATTTTATAGCAATACCTAAGCATCTTGGTTCAACTCACCCCAAAAATCATTTGATAATCCATTGATACAACCATAAGTTTAACAATATAGAACAACTTAGTCTAAATGTTTGACTTTTTGAACATTTTACTAGCATGGCATATTTTCCCATCAATTTTTACTGAAATCCTGCCAAAAATTGTTGGGACTCCAAATTTGAGTGATTGAGCCTCTATAATTTGATTGCCTTGCATCCATTTATGCATTCAAAAATACAATTTAAACAATAGAAAATAGAAATTTCACCAAGATCTGTTTCACAGAATTCCAATGAAAAAATTCAAAAAATAAAATGATTAAACAACTACATACAGAACTAACTATTACATTATTCGAATTGCTTCCTAAAGAAATTGAGAAACGAATGTTGGGAGTAATAAGTGCAGAATGTTTACACAACTACATATAGAACTAACTAATGGATTATTGGAATTGTTTCCTCCTACATTATTGGAATTGCTTCCTAAAAAAATTGAGAAACGAATATTGGGAGTAATAATTGCAAAATGTTTACACAACTACACATAGAACTAACTTTTGGATTATTGGAATTGTTTCCTCCTACATTATCGGAATTGCTTCCTAAAGAAATTGAGAAACTAATGTTGAGAGTAATAATTGCAGAATGTTTACACAACTACATATAGAACTAACTATTGGATTATTGGAATTGTTTCCTCATACATTATTGGAATTGCTTCCTAAGGAAATTGAGAAACGAATGTTGGGAGTAATAATTGCAGAATGTTTACACAACTACATATAGAACTAACTATTGGATTATTGGAATTGTTTCCTCCTACATTATTGGAATTGCTTCCTAAAGAAATTGAGAAACGAATGTTGGGAGTAATAATTGCATAATGTTTACACAACTACATATAGAACTAACTTTTGGATTATTGGAATTGTTTCCTCCTACATTATTGGAATTGCTTCCTAAAAAAAWTGAGAAAMTAATGTTAAGAGTAATAATTGCAGAATGTTTACACAACTACATATAGAACTAACTATTGGATTATTGGAATTGTTTCCTCCTACATTATTGGAATTGCTTCCTAAAGAAATTGAGAAACGAATGTTGGGAGTAATAATTGCATAATGTTTACACAACTACATATAGAACTAACTTTTGGATTATTGGAATTGTTTCCTCCTACATTATTGGAATTGCTTCCTAAAAAAATTGAGAAAATAATGTTAAGAGTAATAATTGCAGAATGTTTACACAACTACATATAGAACTAACTATTGGATTATTGGAATTGTTTCCTCCTACATTATTAGAATTAAAAATTGAGAAACGAATATTGAGAGTAATAATTGCAAAATGTTTACACAACTACATATAAAACTAACTATTGGATTATTGAAATTGTTTCCTCCTCGAATAAAGAAATTGAGAAACGAATGTTGGGAGTAATAATTGCAAATTTTGATAATGGGGAGTGGGAGGAATTTGTTGGGCATTGCTATGACACGCACGTGCAACTTACATGTGTCGGTAAACCTCTCATGCACAACGATACCCGGGTTTCTCTGTTATGGACATGTGGATTTCTTATGGACAGGTAACATTTGCGTAAGTCTTTCAACTCGTGAATCAAAACAAATATCAAGACATAGCTTTAGGGCATTTTAAAACGAAGACTAGCTCGTCTAAAATGGGAGCAGACAAGGAAATAAAGGTCTCAAAGGGAAAGTACTTGGGTCCTTTGCAAGAAACAACATTCAAACAAGTCCTCTTTGCAAGTATGTGGAAACAAGTCCAAAGAAAAAGAAAAAGTCATTGATGATTATGCCTTATATAGTCCTACATCCACACCGCTCACTTGGTCATCTGATATTTATGTGAAAGAACTGTTAAAGGTAAAAGAGAGGTTGGAAGTAGTAGAAGCTAAAGAGCTGGAAAGATATTATGCAATCCATAGAATAATAGCCGAAAACCAAGATTTGGCAGAAAGCAACAAAGTTCTGAAGGAGAAAGTGTCATTGCTACAGGAAGCTCTCCGAATGGGAAAATAGAATGGCAACGCATGAAAGCGGAAGTGCAAAACATGAAGAAAATTGCAGTGGAGAATACAGAGGTGATGAATGCGAAGCCATCCCAGGATAAGGGGAAAGTAGTTACCCAAATAGACAACAATGAAGAGACATCAAGAGAAGAGAGGAAAGGAGATTCCGCAAAACTCTCTAAAATCTGAGCTCAAATTATTAGCAATCCTGCTAAGAGGGAAGGAGAAAGAAACATTCAGGTTGGCAACATGAAAGACAGAGAAAGAAAAGAAAGACATGATAGAGCAACAAAAATAATTATCAAGGGGGTGAAAGATTATGGGAAAAATGAATGTACTCTTGACCTTGCAAGAGACTTCTTGAAAGACAAGCTCCAATGGCAAGGACAAATCTGTCAAGCATGGAGAGTAGGTAAGCCTAACGGTGAGAGAGCTAGGCCCATAAAAGTCATCATGCCCAAATTGTGTGATAAAGAGATCATTCTAAGCAGGAAGCAGTTCTTGAGGGGTTCTCGGTTTTTTCTAGAAGAAGACCTAACTGTAAGACAACAAGAGGNAGGAGAGACGAGATGACAAAAGTTAGGGAAGCAAGAGACGAGGGAAAAAGAGCATGGATTTATAAAGGTAAAGCTGTGATAACATAATTTGGACCTCCTTCCAAAACAAAGCAACAAGACAATAACAAAGAAGAGGCAGCAAACTCTTCAGCAAGAAATGAGGAAGCAAGGTCAGTATGGGCAAGCAGGGACAAAGACTCAACTGTGAGTCTTGCATGCCAAAACAAATAGCAATCAAATCATACCTAGGTTTCCTTAAGATTAGTTTGTTGGCACTGCAGGGGTTACCCATGGAGATGAGGACCTGGGTTAGGGCCTATTGCGGAAGATAGAGACATAATTTGCCTCATAGAAACACATGAGCATGAAGGGTGCAAGACACCTTTGTTTGAAGGGTATTGGAAGATAGCAGTGTGGAACAAGGCAGCAGAGAATGGCAAAGGGCATGGGGGTATAATGGTATTAGTAAGAGAAAAAGAAGGTCATTTCATTCAGCTACAAAAAGAAGACCCAAATAAGCAATTTGTCTGGCTTAAAATATCATAAAATGGAAATCACATCAGAATTGCAGCATGCTATTTTGCGCCACAAGTTTCAAAAATTTACAAAAGTGGAGGGCTTGACCACAAAGATCCCTTTGCATCCTTAAAAACAGATATTGCAATATATTCTCAGCTAGGTGAAGTCCTTATAGTGGGGGATTTCAATGCTAGAACTGCAGGTGAACAAGCTAGATTTCTGTGTGGCAAAGAAGACGGTGACCCTATCTGGCTTACAGAAGAGAGTAATCATCAGTGGGAACGAATTTCAGAGGATAAAGGCTGCAATTTCTTTGGAGAACAATTGCTTACACTATGTGGGGCTTTCGATTTAGTCATTTGTAACGGTATGACTAGATGGGAAAATTCCGGTAATTTCACTTGCAATACTTACAACGGAGCAAGTGTAGTAGATTATGCAATTTGCTCGCATAAATTGTGTGGGAAAATGGAGGAAGTGTTGATTGGAGATCAAATTTGGGACTTAAAATCGGATCACAAGCCAATTTATTTAAGTTTCTCTTAGACCGAAAAGAAGCAATTAGGGTAAAAAACTCAATGTGTTCAAGCAAACCCCCAAAATGGAAGAATTCTTTTGACTCCGGAGAATTGTAATACCTTCAAAAACACATTAGAGAGGCTTTTTGAGAAGGAGGAAATCTCATTTCATGGCCTTCACAGTCACAGATTAACACATTTAATTCAAAGCGCACTTGCCAAGTGCAAAAGAGAAAAAATTAAGAAGTCTGAAACAAATTGTTTTCCAGTTAATGCTTGGTTTGATGAGGAATGCAAAAAGGCAAGGAGAAGGTGGAAGGAATCAGATAAGGATAACATAAATCTCAAAGCTTACCAGCAGATAGTAAGAAAGAAAAAGGCTAATTTCATGGTCTCGAGGAGAGAAGAACTAATATTCCTTGGGAAAAATAACCCCAAACTGTTTTGGAAGGAGCTCCAACCGAAAAAGGTGCAAACTGAAAACAACATTACAGCTTCTAAATGGTTCAACTATGCAAGACAACTTTATGAGCAGGATCCCAAGGTTTACCCCCCTCCCTTGGTCAACATAGATACAAAACTCTTCACGGTGCAAGAGGTAGAGATGGGTATCAAGAGGTTGGGCGCTGGAAAAGCAAAAGACTTAGATGAACTCCAAGCAGAGTATCTAAAGTGGGGCTTAAAAATTCTTTCACCTCACATCACAGAAATCTTCAACAACATCATACAGCAGGGGTTCCCCACAGATTGGACAACTAGTATGGCAATACCTCTTTTCAAGAGTGGTGACGTCAATAATCCCTCCAATTACAGAACCATAATGATAAACCCCTTGTTTGCAAAGTTATTTGGAATCATGCTAGAAAAGAAAATCAGCAAGTGGGCAGAAGAAAGAGATAAACGTGCTAAAGGGAAAGCAGGTTTTAGACCTAAACATTCCACAGTTGATCATTGCATAACTTTAAGGCACATCATTGAAAAAGCTTGGGAAAAAAAGGAAGAAGTTTTTTGTTACTTTGTTGATTTCAGAAAATCCTTTGACACAGTTCCTAGGGATAAGCTTTGGAGCAGAATGGAGGAACTCAGGGTTCCCAGGCATTTGAGAGCAGCTGTGCATAGGATGTATGAAGAGGTGAAAGTCAAAATTAGAACTTCAGCAGGCATTTCTGAAAGTTTTAGAAGCGATATCGGGGTCAAGCAAGGTTGCCCACTGTCTCCTA
>JASDQU010242821.1:14188-33976 GCA_032191745.1 Picea mariana
AAGAAACACCATAAGGGGTAAAATCATCCATAAAAATTTCCATAGAGTCATTAAGCATATCAGAAAAGATTCCTATAACTGCTCTTTGAAAGGTTGCTGGTGCATTACATAGTCCAAATGGGAGAAATCTATAAGAAAAAGTTCCCCAAGGGCTAGTAAAAGTGGTTTTATCTTGGTCTTGGGGTGCAATTTTGATCTGATTATACCCACTGAAACCATCTAAAAAGGAGAAAAATTTCTTCCCTGACAAGTTGTCTAACACCTGATCAATGAATGGTAACGGGAAGTGATCTTTTTGAGTGGATTTATTTAAAGCTCTATAATCTACACATACTCTCCATTTCCTATTTTTCTTAGGAACTATTACCAATGGGGAAACCCATTCACTATCCGATATGGGATATATAAACCCTGCATTGAGCAATTTTTGAAGTTCTTCTTTAAGGATTTCTCTTAAATTAGGGTTCATTCGTCATTGAGATTGGCAGATCGATCGACAATCTTCCTTGATATATATATGATGAGTACATAATTCGAGAGAGATTCCTTTCATATATGTATAGTCCCATGCGAATGCTTCTTTATGTTCAAGAAGTAACTTCATTAATTGTTGTGTTTCAACATCTGTCAGGTTGGGGTTTATGTTCAGTGTTTTGCCAGGTTCAATTTCTACTAGTATGCTTTTAGAAGAGATGGTGGCAGATGTTTGAGGTGGGTTTTCAGAGTTAAGGTTTTCCTGGTTATCTGACTCCAAAAGTGCAGCTAGTTGGTTATGAGTTTCTGGAGTCACGGAGGAGGGTTCACAAATAAAATTATTAATTACTTCATCCTCAGTGGCATTTTTAAGGCTTAAGGCTTGTCTGATAGTCAATATGGGTTGAGTAAGTTGATCATCAAATTCTACCCATACATAATTATCATTATTAATCAAGGGGTAGCGTGAGGGTAGAGGGTAAGCTATTTAGTCTCGTAACCGTTGGAAATTGTCATTGAACCTGATCTATAGCTGATAAAAGTGTCTGTTGTGGCTAGCCAAGGCCTGCCCAAAATTAGAGGGTGGCCCCCCAACTTTGTTTTAGGTTGTAATACCACAAAGTCAGCTGGATAATTCCAGGATTCCACTGAGATAATTAGGTCTTCAATGACTCCCTCCGGTTTGATTGTAGAATGGTCAGCTAATTCTAGGATAGTTGGGGTGTCTCTGATTTCATTCTACAGTTGTGACAGTTGTGAGGTTTCCAAAGTCATAATATTGATAGTTTCACCTAAGTCTACCAAGACTCGAGGGATTATCATTTTTCCAATTTGCACTGAGACGGTAGGGTGGCCGAGATCACCATATTTAACTGGGGGAACTTTACCTGACATTAGTGCAGACAAGTCGCCCATGACATGAACTGTAAGGGGATCTTTAATTTTCCTACCAGGTTTCTTAACACAAATGTCTCGCATAGTCCTGGCATAAATTGGTACATCTCAGAGTGCTTGTAATAGTGGAATTTTGACATAAAGATTTTGTAATTCCCCTAGAAGATTAAAAGCAGGTGGCTCAGGCATTTTAGTCAAAGATAAACACTCAGGAAATGGTGGTTGTGCTATTTCAACAACAGTGTTAGAGGATGATTGTACCTCTTCAGGTACATCATTATTTTTTGTTTCCTCTTTATCAGAACAGGTAACATCAACTATGATAGGTTATACTATACTCCCGGATCATAAATGAATATCATTGCATTACGCAGGGAGAAGAGAAAGTGTAGGCTGGTTAGAATATCAATGCACTGCACAACTTTATTATTGGGGTTAGGGTTAGGTTGTACAGGTAGTTGGGGCCTCATCATTTGATTGTTTGGTGGAGTACCTGATGGTAAGGAGAGTGGTTGCAGAAATTGTGATTGAGGTAATTGATTTGGGAGCGGGGGTTGTTTCCCTCTCCAATTTGGATTCCATTGGCTTAGATATGGTTTTTGTTTTTGTGGAGGCCAAGGAGTCCACATTGACGGATCAAAAAAGGGAGGGTTAGTTTGTTGCATGGGTGGGTAATTCATTTGATTTAGGTATTACATTTGATTATAGGGAGGGTAATTCATCTGATTAAAAGAAGGATAATTATTCCAACAATTAGAAGGTGTAAATGGCATGTTAGGATTCATACCTTGTCCCTGCGGTTGCCATTGCCTTCTCTGTGTCAACAGATAGACGACTTCAACTTCTTCATCAGTTGGTTGTAATGTTGCCTTGATTCTTGGTAGAGAAGGGCATTGTTGAGTTTCATGATCTTTATCACAGATGGTGCAGATTGGCTTTTTGTCGAATGGGCATTCCCTTCGTGGGTGCTTGTCTTTGCATTTAGAACAAAATATGGACAGAGCTGCTTCTGCTTCGGCTTGTTTCTTTTGAATCTATAGGCTATCAATTTGTGAGGAAAAAGAGCTTAACATTTCAGTTTTAAAACCTTCAAGTAAATTACCTATTTCGGCTCTTGTTGCTCCCCCACTGGCTGATTTTTGAACTCTTGAAAATGTGGTATCCCTGCTATTTGATCTATTCCTTGAAGCTCCTCTTGAACATCTTTTACATAGGTTAACAATTTCATCATATGATTCTTTAGATATGTCCCCTTTTCCAAGCATATTCAGCATATCTAGACAGTCATCCTTTACTCCTTTTAGTAATATTATTTTAAGAATATCTTTACTTACATCAGGGTGAATGGATCTTTGTAGATTATACTGTAGCCTTTCTACAAAGTCCTCCAGATTTTCATCCTCTTTATGTATCATCTTGAATAGTTCCTCTCTTTTTTCTCTCATTCGACAATAGTCCTGATATTTATGCAGGAATTTCTGTTTCATCTGGTCCCATGTTGTGATTACATGACCTCCAAGACTCATGAACCATCTTAGTGCATTTCCTTTCAATGTTGCTGTAAATAGCTTTAATTTTTTAGCATTGGAAATGTAATCATAACTTTTGCATAATATGTCAAACTCAAAAAGGAATTCATCAGGATCCTCTGAAGATAAACCATGAAAGTTAGGTAGCACTGAGAGTGGAATGTTCTTCATGGGAGCTACCCCCCTAGGAAGATCACCAATAGGAAATCCTAATGTGGAAAAAGAGTTTTAATCATTTACCTCTCTTTTAGGACTTGCCTGTTCTTCATGATGCAGTTCTTCATTATACTCATCCATGTTTTCTTTTGTTTTCTTTTGTTTTCTCCCCTGCTGCGCTTACTCTATCCTCAATGTTTCCTGCTGGTTTCTCGACTGTCTTAGGACTCCAAACCTCTTTCCCCGTTTCAAAGTTTTCTTGAAAGGAAGGTTGGGATTTCAGTTTCCGAGAGTTTAGTCATTAAGGAGCAGCAGATTCAGATTTTGATATAATCTCGTCGATATAATTCTTTCTTCCTCCTCTTCCTCTACCCCTGCCACCTGTAGGGTCAGTTTCTTTGGGGTCTCCGCTTCCTCTCATGCAATATTTATATTTGAAAGAACATAAGTTATTTTGAAATCTATAATTACCTTCCTCGACAACGATGCCAAAATGTTGGTCACTGTAATTGCTTATTTAACTAAACAATCAAGTGCTACATAAATTGTCAACCCAGGGAAGTCTGTTTATTTCAAAGGTAATCACACACTGTATATGCTCAATCTCAAAAGCAATCTAAAGTTGTAGTAAAAATACATTAATCACACCTTGCCTTGAACAAACTAAAGTTCTACTTTGAATTACAGAAAAGAAACCTACCTATTACAGAGTTCAAGTTTAAAGAAACAATTATCCAAAGAATCCTGGATTACATTAAGAGATAACAACCTAGGAAAGAAATCTTTCAGGACACTGCAAAAGGAAAGACCAACTATTTTGTAACAGAGAACAATACCCTATTCCCCAAGCAGGAATATTCAACACCTGTTTCCGATCATCACACTTTCATGAACTCATTACTAATTAAAATGATTGACACACACTGAAGGCTAACTATCTCTTAACAGAGAACATGACCCTATTCCCCAAGCAAGAATCTTCAGCACCTATCCCTGATTATCACGCTTTCATACATTCACAAAACAAGATTTATAACTAGAATGATTAACAGTTACCCAAGCACGAATTATATGAAAACAATGTAACAACCAGTAAAGCAGAGTTTCAACAAAACAAATTTCAGTAAAGTAGAGTTTCAACAAAACAAAATTTAATCAAGGCATGAAAAAAAATAATACTAACACACTACAAAACTAATGGGTGAATCTTGTGAATAAGGTGGGCCCTCCCTTCTCACAAGATTCCCCAGAAACGAAAGGAACTAGCAAGGAATGCTCAAAATAATCTTTTATTCATCTGTCAATTGTATCATGTTACAATGTCTGAAGTAAACACGTCATTCACTGTGATTCCTCTCTTAGCCAAGAAAAATGTCCCTTATAATGATGATTTCCTCTTATTTAAAGAGGAGAATCCCCTCAATACAATTTGATCATCAAATTACATGTGCACATCTGAATCCTATTCTTAGTCAGATCTAATTTCTATATTGGAATAGGATATCCTGATCTCTTGTAATAGAAGGCTATTACAATAATTGAAATGGTTTTGAGTGAGGTGTAGCTGTTGCAGCTAGAGTAACAGGTTCTTTATTTATCTTCTTGTTACTGTTGTTACTGTTTCAACATCGCAAATCACAGGTTGTTTCAGCAACGGGATTTGCATTCTGACTGTTTCAGCAACGTGGTCTCTCACAGCAGCGATGGTTAATTCTAGCTCAAGGTGAGGCTGTTGTGGTGAGTGTAACAGCTTCTTCTTATGTGAATTGTTGTTTCAACAACGTAGACCACGAAGAGTGTAACGACTTCTTCTTGTGTGAGTTGTTGTTTCAGCATCGTAGACCACGGAGAGTGTAACAACTTCTTCTTGTGTGAGTTGTTGTTTCAGCATCATAGACCATGAAGAGTGTAACAACTTATTCTTGTGTGAGTTGTTGTTTCAGCATCATAGACCACAGACTGTTTCAGCCACGGGGTTTGTGTGCTTTTGACTGTTTCAGCAATGGGCCTTCAAACAACAATGATAATCTGCAGTTTGAACTGTTTTAGCACTTATATATTTCTGATCAACGGTTAAGTATGAAAGTAATGTAAAATTATATGCAAAACAAATTAAACATATAGTAAAGAGAAGAGACGTTATATACCTTTGGAAAGATAGGGTAAGGTAATAATGTAAGTTTAAATGTGAGTGGAAAAAGGATGTAATGGTAGAAAAAAGTGTGAACAAAAAGGTACATTATAGGGTCCTAACAGAGATATGTGAGAATCATAAAAAGGATGACGAGGTTGATGTATAGGTGATAAGCCAAGCCAGAGCAAAGACATGGATGAAGTTTGAGAATGGTGAGATCTCAGGTCAAAGGATGGAGGGGAAGATAAGAAAGGAAACACAACCCCCTCCTAAGTTTGATGATGACGTAAGAAGCAATTCCTATGTGATGCTCAAAGGGCCATAGAGGATGAAAAAGAGCGATAAGAGTTGTAGCGTGTGAATAAAAGGTCACTTGAAGAGGTCCATATTTGCGAGGAAGTACAATGCATGATGCAGAGGTTGTTTGAAGAATCCCACACCCATGAATAATTGCAACACGCCATGTAGAGGTCTTTAGAGAAAGCTCATGTGCATGATGAAATACAACACATGAAACTAAATTCATTAGAAGAAGCACATGTAAAAGAGGAGTTGTGACATGCCAAGTAGAGTGAGATAAAGGAAAATGTATAAGAGGATCTGAAGTGCACAAAGTGTGAAGAAGGAATACATGATTTGGGTCATGAAACAGAAACAAAGGACCAAGTAAGTAGCTTCTTGCATTGTTGTTTAATATTTTTAGGTGATCTTGATGTTGCATGAAATTTGATGTAGATGTTAACAACTTGCATGGGGGAAGAAGGAAGAAATAGAGTGATATCAACCTCCCTATGAGAAAATGATGTTTGCTAGGTCAGTAAGAAGAATCACATGAGAAGGTAGTTGAAGATGATAGTTGAAATCGGTAGTTATGAAATGGATGGGGTGATGTTGGATCTGTGTTCTGATGTGAACATCCTGGCTAAGAAGTCATAGGAATTGATGGTGAAACCGAACTTAGTTTGGTCACTAATTCAACTTCGATTGGAAGATCAATACATAATATATCCTATAGGTTGATTGGAGCAAGTCAAATTAAACATAGAGGGGGTAAAGATGAACACTGATTTTGAGGTGATAGAGATAATGGATGATTTTGATCCATACCCTACCCTACTTGGTATTGATTGGGTCTTTGACTAAAATGTTCTATTGACTATGAAGAAGTGAAAAATGTCATTTGAGACCAACACCCTACACCTGATTGCGCCTTTGGATCCTTATGAAGGGGACATATACAATGAACCAACATATGAGAATGCTCAATTATTGAGATTATCTATAATATCATGGGACATAGGGAATATTATGTCAATCCCATGGTAGATGTGGAATTGAGTTGGAGGAGCATGAAGTCATATAATACATATTCAGAATATGACATGGAAAGGTGGCAGAATAATATTTCTGAAGTCTCGACAAGCTGATGCACTTGTGTTACCACTAAAGTGCGTGAAGAAGAGTTTAGATCCTAATGATTTGATGGGTCAGGTTCAATGGATGCATTTATTTCTAGGGTTTAACATATTCCTGAACACGATTGGGTACATGACCTTGATACAATGCTCATAGCAGTACCTGCATAATGGTGGGAAACGCATCAAGAACCTCCCCATGAGTGGGTAGTTGTGGAATATTCGATGAGATAAATATTCAAAATGGGGTTAGTTATCCATTGATACATGTGTTCTTTTGAAAGGTGTTGGATAACCAAACATGAATGAGAGGTGTGAAATAGATATATGAAAATACAACGTGCAATGCCAAGAAAGAACTCTATCCCTCCGGTTCCTTGGTTTTCTACTGGGAAAGTGATCCGAAAATCCTTAGATATAAAAATAACTCTTAAATACACATAAACATCCAACTAGATTCGGAATATAAATGATCACTTGACCATATACAAAAACACATGTGAATATGCTTACATGTCCATAAAATTCATTAATATTAATGAATAACTTGAAGAATAATGAGATAACACTACATAAAATAAAATAACTCAAATTACATATATTGATGACATATATTAATTCATCATCACATCCTCTTTAGAGAGTAATACTGATATTCATCATCTCAAAATTCCAAATTATATTACAATATGGACTTAAAAATCCAAATTATTGGACTCTCTTTATTTCTGCTTCTCAAATTCAAATAAGGAGTTCACCATTAGAATCCTTGAAAAATTTTGAGAAATTTGACTATAAAGTCAACCAATTTTTGAACCGGCTCAATTTTACCCCCTTTACACACCAAACAATGCACTATGACACTCATTAATGGAAATATGGACTAAGACTTTTACAAATGACCTTTGATCATAAAACATACCTTAAATTCATACTCCTCGTGAGAAAATGAGAAAAATGAGTATAAAGTTGCATATGTGCAGTTAATATACCTCATGGAACACATATCGAGACACACCATAACTTGGCTCTTCTCTTGGCATGCAAAACAATCCACCCATACCATACCTTTGTCTCGAAATCTATGCAACCTTGACATGTGTGTCGACCATTGGGATCCACGTCCATTAAATATGTTGCGGGCCCAAACCGTACCCCGAATTCCACAGTGACGTTGACATCATTTAAATGTAATTTGTTTCGGGTTGTTGTAACAAAACCCACATTTGGCATAGTGGTTAGCGGAGGTTACACAAGTCGATGGAAAATAGGAGGTCCGGGGTTCATAACCTGTAGACTCCTATTATGTTGCATATTTGTTACATAGTTTTCAAATATTTTAACAACCCCTATGCAAATTTAGGTGTTGTTTATATTACATGGCATATATTTGGTCATATGATAAGGTATGGGTCGAGGGCTTAGGCCCTCGACCCTTTTAAAACCCCATTTAAACATTACATAAAATTAAATAAAACTCATGCCATATATTTCTTAACACTCATATATATATATATATATATATATGGCACAATGTTAATGGATCTTGGTATAAGGCTTATGGAGGTCGTGGGTTTGATCCCCGTCAACTCCATAATTTTGATAAACCATGACCATTAATGTCTAATGGGAGGCTGCCATGTGGCAACCTCTCATTGGTTTGTACTTTCCACATGTCAATACATAACTGGTCCACTTGGACTTGTACAATATGCCTATTCATCCACCAACCTATCATGCCATGTCACCTAGATGACCTGTACGATCATGTGCCACATGTCACCCTTGAATTTTCCATTTAACTTTTTTCCTCTTGACCAAACTTTGACTAGCCATAACTTTTTCATACGAACTTCGTTTGATGCAATTTTTGCACCATTGGAAAGATATCGCTGAGATATATGCATTGATTTTGTTTTCAAGAGAATTTGAGATAGTAAATTATTTATTATTTTGGATCCTCCTAGACCTCTTTTGAGCATTCTGGATCCTCCTGGATCACACCTCCTCACTGAAGAACTTTTGGACCTCCAAAAGTATGGATCATTCATAAATGATGTGATAATGATTTTTCCTCATATGTCCAATATAACTCATCCTTACTTCTTGGATAATGAGCACCTGACTCATTATAATGATAAAAAATACTGAAACAACATTGTTGACCAAGTTAACCATTCCCTTAAATTAAAAAACTCCACCATTCATTGTTGCAACTACTGACCGTACTCCACTCATTAGTAATGAAATGGAAAACCAAGCTGAATATAGATATGCAAAAGAGAATGAACCATCAACATATTTTCCCTTCTTAACAAGAACAACATCAACTAAAGGACCTGTTCTGCTTTCAACTGTAGGTTGTAAATTTGGATCCTGGATACTAGAATTAGCTAAAATGTGCCCTGTAGTGACAATTGTCAAATTAGTCTTCATCTGATGGGCTCTCACAATGAACTCGATACCATCCTTGAAAACATGATACTTGTTATGTTCCCTGTAGAAAACATGATTCTTGTCGTATAAGTATGGACTTCCCAAAACCATCCCACAAATGTCAAGTGGAACATCGTCTAACTCTACCTCATCAATGAAACTAGATGTGATCATGAACCGTAACTTGCATTCTTTAGTTACCTGTACTTGAGAATTATCACAAATCCAAACCAAAGGATACAATCTCGGATGAATCCTAGTTTCCAATCCAAAATTATGAAGAACTTGCTTTGAAATAAGATTTACTTGTGATCCACTATCAACTAGTGTATCAATCTTAGTGTGCTTTGAGATAACTCATAAATGAAACATGTCATTTCTTTTCCTTCCATCAAGGAATACATTAGCCTTTGTAGAAGAAGTGTGCAAATTGAAACTTACAAAAAAATATTTACATTTGATGCCCATAGCTGTAACCTTAGTTTCATCCTTAGAATCTGATCCAAGGTCCTGAACTATGGTTGTGGTCTTCACTTTACCCTTTCTAGGATGAGCCCACTTTGGCTTCAATTCTAGATGCAACTTCCAACAATGATTCTCATCGCATCCTTTATTCTTGCAATGAGAACATGTAGGATTATTCTCTTCATCCTTCTTCACTATAGTTGTCTTCTTACTCTTCCCTTTTCCCTTTGAATGCTCCTCAAATTCATGTGGTTCCTCTAACTCATCTTCAACAACATGTTTTCCTTTGTTGGCTTCAAGATGTGTAGCTTGTACCGATACTTTGTCAATATTAGTAGGATTAAACATCAATATAGTATGGTGAAGATATGAGTGCATACCACCAATATAATTTATAATAGTCTCAGGAGTATGTAATGGAATTCCCAAAGATAATTCCTTCCTCTTAAATTCATGTGTATAAGCTTGAATGCTTTTTCCTTTTCCTTGTTTCAGATATTTCCAAGGAATCATTGATGTTTGCATATAAGCTAATGGATAAAATTCCTTTCTTAATGTTGTTATCAAATAGATTTTCACGGGTCAATAAAAAGCTTTAGTTTGATTTTGAGTCATAGGTTTACCTTAGGTTATAGGTTTTAGGTCCCTTTTCCCATATCAATTTTTCATTTTTTTGGGCATGAATAAATTATGATTAGTTTGGTTTTGGTTAAAAGTAATTGAGTCACATATTTAAAATTTATGTGACTCATATGACCTCATATTCTTGTCACTTAGCTCAGTTAAAATGTCATATCTAATATGAGCTTTATGCTACCAACTCACTAGGAGAGTTCACAACGCCTTTAAAAGTACATATTGCATTTATTATCATCATTTCTCTTAAAAGGTAAAGTCATTGGACATATCCTTGATTTTATAGTTGAATTTTAAATCAATATTCAAGGATCATTTTTATGGATGTCTTAACTATTTTCTCCAAGTGTGCAAAATATCCTCCAACTTGGCACTGCGAACTGGTGTTAAATATGGGCGCTGTGAATTGGTTGTAGGGGATGATTTGGTGGTTAGACCACTTGTAGGTGTGCCTGAGTAGATATAAAGACATCAACCTCCAACTCTAGGCTACCAGGTACTTCATGATATTTCCCACCTTTTTTAAAGGCCATGAAAGGGGTAAGTGGCTTCTCCTTTGTATGGTGCTGTGAACTGGCTTTCTGGCGCTGCGAACTATCTCATAGACTTGTAATTAAGCTCCAAAACCTTCTCCCCTTGCTTTGTAGCTTATATCTTGAAATAATCAACATTATTGGGCTTGAATTACCCTGTCTTATAATCCTTGGCCTCTGCATCACTCTTTCATACAACTTTTCCCAAACCCTAACTATGCCATTGTGAACTCTATGTAGTCATCCAGCGCTGCGAACTCTCTATTCTAGCATCCTTGAAAAGTAGTATTTTTTTCAATTCACCATCTATTCATAGTATTTATGAAGATAAACTCACTGTTAAATATTTCATCCTTACTTATAAAAATTTTCATTGAGAGAGGTATGTGTGGTTTTTTCTTATTTATTCCAATAGTCATTTCCTCTGCTTCCCTGCTCTCCACTATGGGTAATTTTTCAGTGTTGTGAAAAAACCTACCTAGCTAGCACATATGGATAATCATCAAAAGAAGGTTCATAAAGGTGGATTCATTTTGAGAAAAAATCCCTACGATATGAAACTATTTGATGAGGAACCTATGACCAGGGAGGTCTTCCAAAGAGTGGTTTGTATTAACTTCTGTAAAAAAATGCAGAGAGGGCACCCAGAGGTGGCTAAAGAATTTTCACTAAACTTTGATGGACCAAGGACCAAGTTTGAGATACTAGAATTTGAGGTATCTGAGAGGACCATACCAGAAACCACTAAGATACCTAGCACTGTGGAGATATGGTTCAAGGCCATGACTCTAAATGCTGCCTCTCCATAGGTAGCTTAGAAACTTGTACATGCAGAATATAACCTACCAGATTCATATCAAAGGGCCAAAGATGGAGCTGCAACATTTCATAGAGGACATGACCAAGAATAATTTGGATCTATTAGCTAAAGCTTCCACCAAGAGGAGCTCCAGAGTCATAAAGTGAAGGAAATGGAAACCTTGAATCATACCATTTTTGACAGTTTTCTATTTTGTGTTTTTCTGATTTGAAGACAGTCATGATTGATAAATAAGGATTTAATTGAGGATGTATTAATCTCTCCTATATCTTATACCACTATTATATATTATTATAGTAGATTTTGATGCTTGGGATAGGTGTTGGTTACTCGCTTCCCTTCTCGGGTTGTCTCAGTTATTGACCCAGGGTTCATGTCATTCAGGGTTCCAACAAAGCCTCTAAAACTATCAGCCCTCCTGGTAAACCAAAAGGTAACACACCACCCAGAAAGTGTTGCGTAGTCTCACCCGAAATAGATTTAAATGGGTGGCTGTAAGACTCAGGTGTTTACAACCTAGGACAAAGTAGGGGATAAGGGTTTATTGATTAAGGTTAGATACAATGAGCTGGAAGGGAGAGTACTTTTTCCTTGGATTCACATATGAATATCCCACAGTTTAATTAAAGTTAAGTATAAGAAGATTCATAACAATGTATTAACTCATTCATTAAGTTTAACCATCAATTGCTGAAAGAAAGAAAAAAAATGCATACATTTAACACGTTACACGAGGATTATCATGGTTCACCCCCTCCTAGGCTACGTCCACAAAGATTTGGCTCTTGGCTATTGTATTATGATAGTTCTGCATTTTCGGCGCCTCGCACTTACAATTTTCTACAAAACTAGGTAAGATCTATGTGAGGTGAACTAGATTGTACCAGGCTCCATGACCTATGGTCTAATCCTCAGATCTACCTTTCCTTGTGTCTCCTTTTCTCAAAATATTACAAAATTGGTTCATACCACTCAAAACATTACAGAGAATCGCTAACAACTACTAACGAACAACCCTATATGATACTTTCGTATCTATATTTATACATTTCAGGATCTTCAACCTTTTACAAAATATTACCAAAACCCTAAACCTTATTACATTAGTTCTTTCTCCCATATGCGTGCTCCTCCTCCTCCAGTTGTCGCTTTCCTTTGTGCACACTTTCTTGCATGTGTGCATGTTGTTTTTCTGCTAGTTGTTACTTCAGTTTTCTACATGATTTCTTTCCCACGATCATTCTTATTTCCTCTTAAGCCTAGTGCCAACAAGCCCCCAACACTGACATGTGACTCATCCTGAGTCACCTAGTTTCTTTGTGCTTCCTCGATCTCCTTGGTGATCGTCTGGAACTGTTCCTGCAACTTTGCTACTTTTGTCAGTGCCTTTGCAGTTTTCTCCTTGATGGTGTCAACTGTCTGAGCTACCACTTCCTCACTCATTAGTCCTGTGCATTCTAGCTGAATCTGTGTTGTCTGGTTTCTGGCTTCTTCTACCTGCGCAAGTACTTCTGCTACCCATTCCTACAACGGTTCTATTTGAGCCTGAGGCACCTATTTATGTGTTTGCACAGTGATAAGTTCTGCCTATATTTTCTTCAGCTCTTGCGTTCCCTTGAATAATTCTGGAATTGGTATGGTCTTCTATCACTACTTGAGTTATTGAATCATTGCATTGATCCTGTCCTCCTCCTTGTCCCAGTGTTGGACTTGTGGATCCTCTTCCAGCCTTGTCCAAAGTTGTTCTTCTTTATCCAGAAAATGGTTGCCATGCTAACCTATTTTTGTAGCTCTTGCAATTGTATTGTTGCTTCCTGCTTCCTTTTCTCCTTCATTGCTGGTGGAGTTGTCGGTCTAATATGTCCAAAGAGAGTCTTGATCTCCTTTTGATACTGATCAATTTCCTGTGCAATCTAGTTGATCTTCTCTACATATGGGAGTTCGTTTCCTTGCGCAATAGTTGGAAGTTTCCCAAAAGCTTCTTCCACTCAGTGTTCCAGCTCATTTCTGCATTCTTTCTCGTCCTTAGTTTCCAATTGGGCCTGTGTGCAAACTATTTTCAGTGCTTCCCGCTTCTTTGTTTCTTTCTGTAGCTTGACTAAGTTTTTATGTGCTCGAGCCTGCATCTTGTGGTCATCGCTAACCTATATTTTGTGTAATTATTTTTATGGAATCTGTGTCAATACCAATTGGATATGATCCATATCCTTCAGTGGTGTCTGTCCCACAATTTCATCCATTCGTAGCATGCTAGGCTTTATGTAGACCGTGGAATGTGCATGTGGTATTGGAAGAACTGGGTCACATTCTTCTACCTCCACCCTTTCTATGGTCTATGTGGTCGATGGCTCTATGCCCCTACTACTACTCATGATTTGGGATTCTCTGAATTTCTTAAGGAGCTGTCCCATTTCTGTCAGTTCCTTTTGCAGTTTATCCCTGTGGTGAGCAGCATGATCGAAATCTTCTACGAGGCAGTCTTGGACCATCCTAACAATCATCTCTCCATCATCCTACGTGATTTTGTAATTTGATGGTGGTCATTGTGCCTTCATTTTCTTACACACACTTGTGTCCTGTACCGCTGGTCTCTTAGCCCCTCCTGGTTTCTATGTGATGGGGTTTGGTGCAGTTTCCTGTGCTCCCTCAGCCAGTTTCCTCTGTTCATTGGTAGGCTGGGTGGTTTCTTTCCTCCCCTTCTAGGCCCTTGGCTGCTTTGAGTCGTCTTCTGCCTGAGTCAACTTGGTTTGGCCCGTTCTTCATCTCTTGGGTACTTGGATTTGTGGAGGCTGTGTCTCTGCCTACACAACCCCTCCTTCTGCTATTTTTCCTGGTACTCCTCTAGGTATAGTTGGAATACTTCATTCATCAGGCCATTCACTGATGATCATGTTGATATCACCCTGGGTGACACAGTAGCACATATGTAGCCACTGTTTATCCAGGTCCTGCCTTGGTTGTATCCACATGGCTTGTCGTCTAGCCCATAAATTAGCGATGTCCCCATATCGTTTGACAACCTATGGTGTTATTATCCATGCTTGGATGATGGATTCCTGTATCTCCCGTAGGTACACTTCAAATATAATTACGTTCTCCTTCTTCTACTTGGCTAGTGGTCCAGATCTCAGGATGCCGTATCTTGCTCCTCCTGGTTGTGGTGTGGTAGCAAAGATGACGTATTCTGGTTCTCGCCATCCCATGAAAGATATGAGAGTGATCAACCATGAGTAATGAAATTCCATACCTATGTCCTGCATGTCTTTGTAGTCTATTTGGAACAAGTTTGATAGGTATGGAACCCAACTCATGAAGGTGCCTTCTGCGCACTAAGCTGCAACAACAATGACTCCTGCTGGTACTTCGTCTTTGCGACATTTTCTTAGCAGTTTTTAGGCTAAGATTTTTTTTCCCAATTGTGTCACGACATTGTTGATCCATTTAATTATAATTCCTCTTGTTCCCCTGTCGGTGCCATATTTCTTCTTCATCTCTTCTGCTAATGATTTTTTCTTGGACTTTTCATCCAGAATCAACGCGAGATCCATACCCTCAGTGGGTAGGCCTGTTATTTGTGTGATAAGTTTAACATTTATGTGGACGGGTTTGTCCAGCCATATATTCCCTCCATGTGTAATTGCTAATAGTTGTTTGATGCATTCCATCGCATATTGGCCTCTGCCAAAGTGTAGTATCTTCAGCAACCCTAGAATTCATGTTTTGTCCAGTATAGTGGCCCACTGGTGTGGCTGAGTGATGGATTATCCGAGTTGGTTCACGACTATTTTCTGCATAAAAACCTGTGGTGCAATATATAGATATTTGGTTTCATCTTCTATGTCGTGGTTAGAATACTTGAGCTTCCCGACGTGACCTAATAGCCGTGGGTCCACATGTACTCCCTCTTGTATGCGAGGTAGCACAATCTCTGCATCCAGTTTCTTTCGAGGTGAGCTCGGTATTTGAATTCAATCCTCCTACTGTGATGGTTGGCTTGAGGTTCCAATAGCTTCCGATTTCTCCTTCTCCATCCATTATACCCAAGCTATGTCCATTTCACCCATCGTCTCAATCGAAAAATAATCTAGGATGGGTATTTGTGGGACGTCTGATTTCACTTCTGCTTCTGGGTTTTGTGCACTTCTGTTAGCTCCTACAACTACTTCAACATTTTCTGGTGGTATTTCCTAGTGGGTTTCTTCTTCTTTGTTCTAAGGCTCATGCCCTGCTACTGGTGTATCATGTTCCATGTCCTTTGTTTGTGGTTTTAGAACCTCCTCAAGTATGGGTGTGGACTCTACTAGAATTTCCTTTGGCGACGGGTTTTCATCAATATTGACGATTTTTGGGGGCTGTTGTTCACTTTCTTTCGGTGGTCCTTGCGACCTTGTTTGAGCCTTGGTTGATATAGCTATATCGCCTAGTTCTGTGAGCTTTGGTGGTGCCATAATGGCATCTGTCGACCATTTGTGGGGTTCAAATGGCTTTGGTGAGGTATGTGGTTTCACTCTATTCGCTTTTGCTGTTGTTTCTCTTTTCCTGTTCTCTTTCTGTAAATAGACTAACTGATGTTGTGCTTGTGTGTTGTATGGGCTCATCATGAAGCTTGTTGAGGATGCTTCATCCATCATGTCATTAAGTCACCATAGTTGTAGGTTCAATGCATTTGCAATGGTTTCATACTTGCCATTATGCTTGCTCTGTCATCTCCAATTGGCATGTTTAATGTGGCATCCCATCCATCCTTGTGTTTCTTTAACTTTTCTTCTTGTTGTCTTGTTAGCCTTCTTTTTCTGGATTTCCCTCATGTTTTTTTTTTTTGATCTGGTCGTTATCTTTTCCTTTGTTGGCTTCGTGTTTCATATGCGGCTTGTCCATCATGATGCGCGCTGTTTTCAGCTATTTTTATTTTTATTTTTTATTTTATTTTTTTATACTGTGCGATGGGTGGTCGACTATCCTTGTATAGCTTCAGCCGACTCCCATTGACCATTCCTTTGATGTCTATTCCCGCTAGATCTTTTAACTGTACAACTCCTCCCTCCATGATAGCTTTTACCTCGTATGGTCCTAGCCAATGCCTTCTCATCTTTCCTAGGTGTTGTAATGCTTTACTATCATAGAGTAATACAAGATCTCCTTCCTTGAATGTCTTTATCTTGATGTGGCAGTCATGCCAATATTTTTCTCTTGCTTTATGTACTTGTTGATGGAATCCTGCCAAGATTCAGTCTTCCTCTATTAACAGTAACTGATTTAGTCTTTCCTGTACTGTGCCTCATTATGTCATTTGTGTAATGGTTGCTACACGTAGGCTAGGTATTAAACATTCTAAGGGCACTATTGCTTCTTGACCATAGACCAGTTTGAATGGTGTGTGTCCAATCAACTTTTTACATGTGGTTCTATACACCCATAGTATTGCTAGTACCTTGATATCCTAATCGTCCCTGTTGACATTACATATCTTTGTCAAGGAGTTTTCTATAATTTTGTTGAAGGCTTCTACCATGCCATTTGCCCGTGGATGATACGATGTGCTTTTCTGGTGATGAAATTCAAACTCTTCCAGCATCGCTCGGATGGTGTTGTTTAGGAAGTGCATTCCTTGGTCGCTCATCAAAATTCTTGGGCACCCAAATCTAGTAATTACCTGTTCAAACAGAAAGTGTGCAACTGTCTCTGTGCTGCAATATTTTATTGGCATGGCTTCTACCCATCTTGTTAGGTATTCCATCACCGTGATAATATATCTCACCTTCATTCTTTTGGCTGGTGGGTTAATGGGTCCTACGAAGTCTATCACCAATTTGTCGAATGCCTGGAGTGTCACTTGTGGTCATAGTGGCATATTGTCCCTTCTATTGGGTTTTCCTACCCTTTGACAGACATCACATTGCTGATAGTATTATTTCGAGTCTCTGTGGATCATTGGCCACCATAATCCTGTGTGTAGTACCTTCTACACGGTAGATTTTCCTGCATAATGCCCTCCTATTCCCTCCTGGGCTTCTGATATCTTTGTAAGATGCTATCTGCTCCCATATTGTATAGATGTCCTGTGATCAATTGATAGTTAGCTGCGTGGACTACCAGGTTCTTCTTTTGTGAAGTGGTATATTCTTACGGCACATTACATGTTATTAAGTATTGGATGATCTCTGCGAAGTAATCGTCAACAATATGTACTGAGAATAGTTGTGCATCTGGAAAGTTGTCTTCTAAATTCATTGGTTCCTCTCCATTGATAGGTGGTCAGGTCTTTCATTCAGTTTTCCTGGTTTAAATATTACCTTAAAGTCAAATTCTTGAAATAGTAATAACCATCGACAAATTATCCCCCCCAACACTGGCTTGTTGACTAGGTATTTCAGGGCTGAATGATCTGTAAACGTATTAAAGTGTTTTCCCAATAGGTAATGTCTGTACTTTTGTAGTGCATAAAACATAGCTAGGCCTTCTCTTTCTGTCGTGTTATAATTATGTTATGAATCTGATAGTTTTATGCTTGCAAACGCTATCGGGTGATCCAAGTCTCCTGCTCCTGGTTGCACCAAGATAGCTCCAAGTGCTATCGTTGATGCATCTACATGTACATGGAATGTCTTCTCCCAATCTGGAAATACCAATATTGGTGTGGTGACCATATTTTCCTTTAGGGCATCCAGACCATGTTGGCACTCACCATTCCATTAATACTTTGTATCCTTCCTTAACATTTTTTCCATTGGCATTGTAATCTACATGTAGCCTTTGATGTATTTCCTGTAATATCCTGTATTTCCTAACGTTTCTCTGAGTTGGCAGACTGTTTTTAGCACTGGTAGATTAACAATGACTGCAGTTTTGGCTGGATCCACTAGAAAATGTTGTTTGCATACTATTTGTCCCAATAGTATCCCAAATGGTGTTCCAAATATGCATTTCTTGATATTCAGTGATATCTGGCATTGTCTGCACCATTATAGAATTAGTCGTAACACTGCCACATGGTTTTTTAATAGGCTATAGACCATCCAATCATCCAGGTATACTATGAGAAATTGGTGGATGAATTCCTTAAATGAGGCAATGACCACTCTAGGAAATATCGCGGATGCATTCTTCAATCTGAATGGCATGAATGTATACTGATAAGATCCCCATTCTGTCATGAACATGGTCTTGTGTCTATCCTCATGTGCTATCTTAATCTAATGATATCCTGAGAATCCATCAGTGAATGAGTAGGCTTCGTGGCCTCCTACGTTCTCGAGTACTTCGTTTGTGAATGGCGTGGGGAATGGGTCATGTAGGAATGCATTGTTCATCTTCTTCAAGTCGATTCATATCCTGATCCCTCTTCCCTGTTTCTTGTCCTATACTACCATCGAACTTATCCATTCTGGTTCGATGATGTCGGCCTCGAGCATCCTGTTGATATCATCTTTAACTTTTTGTTTATATATGGGATTCAATATATATGGTCATTTCTCAATGGGTCTCGCATCAGGTCTGAGTGGTATCTTCATTTCTCCTAATTCTCTGGCTATGCCTTTCATATCTGTAAAGGTTGTGGGAAAAAGGTCGTTGTATTCGTGAAATAATTTTGTGATACATTCTAGTCTCTATTCGTCCTAGCAATATCCAATGCTAATCATCTTGGGCTACTCGTACATGTACATGGAATGTCTTATCCCAATATGGAAATACCAATATTGGTGCGGTGACCATATTTTCCTTTAGGGTATCCAGACCATGTTGGCACTCGTCGTTCCATTGATACTTTGTATCCTTCCTTTACAGTTTTTCCATTGGCATCGTAATTTTTGCATGGACTTTGTTGACTTTCCTGTAATATCCCATATGTCCTAACGTTTCTCTGAGCCGGCGGACTATTTTTGGTGCTGGTAGATTAACAATGACTGTAGTTTTGGCCAGATCCACTAGCAAACCCTGTTTGCATACTATGTGTCCCAATAGTATCCCAAATGGTGTTCCATTTCTTGATATTTAGTGATACCTAGAACTGTCTTGATCGTTCTAGCATCATTCCTAATACTACCACATGGTTTTTTAATAAGCTATAGACCGTCCAATCATCCAAGTATACTTTGAGAAATTGGTGGATGAATTCCTTAAATGCTACAATGACCACTCTAGAAAATATCGCGGGTGCATTTGATCCAGGTGGATATCGGGGGCCACCCACCTTTTCCAAATGGCTCAAAACAGTTTTCTGGCCATTTTGGCAATTTACTATTTTTAGCAGGTTTTCGCTTCCGGGGCCATTTTGAGGGCCTAAATGAAGGTTTTT
>JASDQU010242821.1:34076-96239 GCA_032191745.1 Picea mariana
CGTCACATCTCTTCTCAGAGATAAGCTGCCACCATTCTAGCGAGTCTTTCACTCTGTATTTTTACAGTCTCTGTACATTTCTCTGATTAATAGAAATCGTGTATTACTGTATATCTGTGTTTATGGTTGCATCTCTGATACATTTCTGTTATATTATTTAATATCTGCAATATCTTTGTGCATTTCTTTATTATATCTCCGCTCTCATTTCGTGCCGAAAATAATCCGGATCAGCATTCTTCAGTCCGAACAACATGATTGTATACTGATAAGATCCCCATTCTATCGGGAACGTGATCTTGTTTCTATCCTCCTGTGCTATCTTAATCTGATGATATCCTGAGAATCCATTGGTAAATGAGTAGGCTTCGTGACCTCCTACGTTCTTGAGTACTTCATTTGTGAACGGTGTGGGGAATGGGTCGTGTAGGCATGCATCATTCAACTTCCTCAACTCGACGCATATCCTGATCCCTTTTCCCTATTTCTTGTCCTGTACTACCATGTGACTTATCCATTCTGATTCTTCGACTGGTTCAATGATGCCGACCTCGAGCATCCTGTCGATCTCATATTTAACTTTCTGTTTATATATGGGATTCAATCTACATGGTCATTGTTTAATGGGTCTTGCATTAGGTCTGAGTGGTATCTTCATTTCTCCTAATTCTCCTGCTATGCCTTTCATCTCTGTAAAGGTTGTGGCAAAAAGGTCATTGTATTCGCGCAACAATTCTATGATACTTTCTAGTGTCTATTCGTCCCAGTAATATCCAATCCTGACCATCTTGGGCCACTCGTACATGTACATGGAATGTCTTCTCCCAATCTGGAAATACCAATATTGGTGCGGTGACCATCTTTTCCTTTAGGGTATCCAGACCATGTTGGCACTCATCGTTCCATTGATACTTTGTATCCTTCCTTAACAGTTTTTCCATTGGCGTTGTAATATGCGCATAGCCTTTGATGAATTTCCTATAATATCCTATATATCCTAATGTTTCTCTGAGTTGGCAGACTGTTTTTAGCACTGGTAGATTAACAATGACTGTTGTTTTGGCCGGATCCACTAGAAAACTATGTTTGCATACTATGTGTCCCAATAGTATCCCAAATGGTGTTCCAAATATGCATTTCTTGATATTCAGTGATATCTAGCACTCTCTGCATCGTTCTAGCATTAGTCGTAACACTGCCACATGTATTTTTAATAGGCTATAGACCATCCAATCATCCAAGTATACTTCAAGAAATTGGTGGATGAATTCCTTAAATGCTGCAATGACCACTCTAGAAAATATCGCGGGTGCATTCTTCAGTCCAAACGACATGACTGTATACTGATAAGATCCCCATTCTATCGTGAACTTGGTCTTGTGTCTATCCTCCTATACTATCTTAATATGATGATATCTTGAGAATCCATCGGTGAATGAGTAGCCTTCATGGCCTCCTACGTTCTCGATTACTTCGTCTATGAACGGTGTGGGGAATGGGTCATGTAGGCATGCATCATTCAACTTCCTCAAGTCGACGCATATCCTGATCCCTCTTCCCTGTTTCTTGTCTTGTACTACCATCAGACTTATCCATTCTGTCGATCTCATCTTTAAATTTCTATTTATATATGGGATTCAATCTATATGGTCATTGTTTAATGGGTCTCGCATCAGGTCTGAGTGGTATCTTCATTTCTCCTAATTCTCCATCTATGCCTTTCATCTCTGTAAATGTTGTCTGAAAAAGGTCATTGTATTCACACAATAATTATGTGATACTTTCTAGTGTTTGTTTTTCCCATTAATATTCAATGTTGACCATCTTGGGTTGCTCGATGGCCCCTATGTTAACCTTCTTTATTTTGATTGGTGTAGAGATGAACTCTGACTCTAAGGGTGGTCCTTCCACATCTCTCTCACCTTCGACTTCTTCGATCTGAATATCGCATGAATCGTCTTCATCCAAAGCTTCCTCCTATATGTGGTAGCATGATAGTAGATCCTTGATTGTCTGCGTATTTCATTGTTGTACCTCTATGATAGATTCTACTTTCGGTTCTTCAATGAATATGACGTTTCTGATCTATTTCAGGGCTGCTTCCATGTTGGGGTTCTCATGGTCGAATGAGAAAGTGACTGTAAAGTTTTTTTGGAGTGTTTCCCATGTCTTGGTTCCTTTATGCATTTCCTAGTCTATATACCAATTCGCTGGTATGCCCTCTAAAGTATGAATGAAGTGGTGAGACCGTTCCTCTGGTGGCGTCATTTTCCACAACGTTTTACATGCCTCCAAGTGTTCTGATGGTGTTCCTAGTCCATCATATTTCTATTGTTTGTTACCCGTCTTTTCTGCGCCGAACCTTATGTGCAGTAATTTCTTACATTGGTACCAAAATGTGATAGTTTCTCTGTGTGCACCCTACCATCTGGCAGGTGTAGCCTTTAATGCTAAATCCAGTGCTAGAAATCTCTGGTTTTCTAATACTTCATCTTCATATTGTGTCAAGAAAGTTTCCAAATCATATACCCCATGAAAGATGGGTGGTTCTCTGATTTCTGTGCCAATCCACCTTACTGCGTAGTCTATTCTGACACACGTTCTCGTGGATAATTCATGTAGTATTTGCTGCTAGTTTTCTAACCTAGTGTTTGAGTCTTTTGTGCATGAAGTAATGCTCTGCCAACTGAGTACCCTATCTGCAGTTGGGTTTATATAATCTGCATCCTGTGCAGGTGTTTTGTACAACTGGCCAATCTCTTCTAAATCCAGGCAAGTGGGTTCTACGAACCTCTGGCCTTCTGATGGGTCGAGTGGGGATATGACCCTATATTCCCCCAACTCAAATGTCATTTTTCTGGGTTTTAAGTTAGTTACGGCCTGGTTGTTGAATAACCAATCTAGACCAAGTAGTGTCAGGTAAGGTGTTGTGTCATCTACTATTTCGATGACTTCGAAGTCTACCTTAGTGCACACACCATCTAGATCTACAGTCACTTCTTTCAGTGTACCTATTGGTAGGAATCTATTTTGATTTGTTAGTTTTAATTGACCCATTGAATATCCCAGTGTAGGTTCTCCCATGCATTTCCATGTAGCTTTTGGTAGTACATTCACTTCGGATCCTAGATCTAGTATAATATCTCCCATATTGAAATCCCCAATGTTAGAATTTAATCTAAAGTCCCTACTTGTTCTTCTTCTTGTTTTTAGGTGGTTGACATATTTCACTTTTGGCTTTTGTTTTGTCTTGCCGCTACATTTTTCTAGGATGTTTTGAAATATTTTGACAGATGAAGGATCATTTAACATTTTGATGCATGATTGCAAAAAGTCTTTGATCGTACTTACTTATTCCTCAGGTTGTATTCTATTGGTATGGTCCAGTGATGGCGGCATTTTGTATTCCTGAGCTTCCATGCTATGCTGTGTGGCCGGTGCAATTTTCTCCTTATAGAATTCTTGTCAGGATTTTGTAAAAATATCCTTCTCCTTATGCGCGTCAAACTGCTTCTTGGGGTTGGTGTTATTCTTTACCCATTGGTTCTGCGTTGGTTCCTGTCGAACTGCGTCATTTCCTATTTTTGTTCCTCCTCGAGTGACTATATTGATGTTCTGACCATCATCCCTTTCTTCGGTTGAAATCCACTGAATGTTCTGGCTATTTTGGTTCCCTTTTTCCTGGATTTTTCCAAGTAATGTCAGACAGTCCTCCATATCATGGTCTGATGCGTTACAATACGTACAAATCGTTGGTGGCAGAGGACATTCTCGTGCATAATGTCTTGGTTGCTGGAAATTGTGACATGTGATAGGTCCTCTGCCACGTCTGAAACCTCCTTTGGCTCGTCCTTCTCCTCTATAAGATGCACGGTCACCTCGCGGTGGGTTGTACTGTGGTCCCTGTTTATATTGAACGGTATTGTACTGGGGTTGTGCTGGGTTGTACTGTGGTTGCGCGTTATTGTAAGGTTGTGGTGCAGTATTATACTGCTACTACGTCATTTTGTATGGTGTTGGGGCTTGATTGAACTATGGTGCTGGTTTCCCAGTCATCATTTCTGCTTATACTTTGTATGCGTTTGATGTTCTTTCCTGCATCAGCTCCATAGTTCTGCAATATTTGTTGTCATGGCTGAATGACTTGCAAAATGTGCAATATGGGTTCTTGGGGACTGTTTGGTATTTCTGCATCATCATGCAGTGGTAAGGTTCATGACCCAGTTTCTTACATATTTTGCACCATAATCCTCCATGTGGTAGTGGGTTTGGCATCCCTGTCGCCATATACTGTGCGAATGTTGGGCATTCATTCTTATGGTGTCCTTCCATCCTACAGGTAGTGCACCAATCGACTTCTCGTTTGTCCTTGTTCTTATTCTGGTTCAATTGAAATGTTAAGTTCTTTAGATCCTCCTTCATTTCTTCGATAGTCGGGTCCATCTTCTGGTACTGATTCTCTTCCAATTGCAAGGATACATGTAGAGCCTCTGCCTACTTATGAAACTTCTGTTGTCATAATGGATATTTTAAGTGTGGGAGTAATGAGTTAGCAAACAGGTGCCAGTGTTGCATATTGATCATAAGGTATTTTAACTTTCCTTTTAATCGCTTAAATCTTTGATCAATCTCCCATACTAATTCTCCTGGTTTCTGTCTTATTTCAATCATCTCATTCATGTATTTATTCTCTAAGATTGACTTCTGGAACTCATTGATAAATATTTTTTTAATGTCATCCAGTGTCCTTGTCATTCTGGGAACACTGTTCGTGTCTAGACTTATGTACCAATCTAGTGTACGGTACCTTAGCGTGATCACTAGCTGCACGAGTTTGGTGTCTTCATCAGTGATCTACTTTGCTTCCCAAATATTTGTGCAAATGAACATATGATTCTCGGGGTATTCTACTGCTTCTCCTTGAAACTCTGGTAGTCTAATAGTAGGATCATGTCCTGCCATTCCAAATACTAAGCTACTCCCTCCTCTGTGCAGTGTATATACTTGAATAAGGTTGCATGAACTAGTTCCTCCAGTTGTTTCCCTTTGTGTCGATGTACTTCGTTCCATCGGACTTCCTTCAAACTTTGGTTGTCTAAATGGTGGTGTTATTTTTGGTGTATTGGCCGCACATGGGTTTATGAGTTCCACACTAGCATTAATATTGAAGGGATGGTTGTCTTCTCCTCCTATTCTTGGGCCTCTTGTTTTCCTCTCATATGCATAGCACAGGATTTCCTCAATTCGCTCTATAGCTCGTAGATCCTCTACCTCTTCTGCGTCGCTAGCCAAGCCCTTTCTCTCGGCTATGACTCTACTCTTTTTATTCACCTTATATTGATAGGGTTCTTCACTATGCATCATTCCTGATGATGCCAAGATCCACTTGAGTTGGTCATCATCCATCAAGATCAGGTCCAAGGGTTCCTCCTCCTTCTTCTTTATATCCTGCCCTCCTTCCATTCTTCCTCTCTCTTTCAGTGTTTCCCCCCTTCCCCCATTCATGCAGGGAAGTCTAGCTGTATGATTCCATTGTCATTACACCTTTTTTATATAGCAGTATCTTGATAGAAGTATATAGTGATCAGATGTACCTTCCTCTGGGTCCTTGTAGGAGCTCTTGCTTGGCTGTGCTGCATGAATTTGTTGTGTCTACTGCAAATTCTATAACGAAGCCTGCCACAATACTATCAAGCCAAAAGTCGACTACGTAGGTGAATTTGTTGTTCACCTGCTGCAACTGCTGGATTTGTACTGGAGTCTAATCTAGCTGTCGAATCCAGTTCATCATGTGGTTATCCTTTAGCCATAAGATCCACTCCTGTAGTAGATGCAGAAAATAATAGAAAAAAACTTCGTGTAAATCCGTAAATACGTATTTATTCAGGTATTTACGCGGTGTGATCCTAGGTTTTCTATTGTCTTTCTGTGCAAACTCTATCTCTGTGGTTCTCAACCAGCCCTCGATTTCTTCTCTCATGGGGTTCCAAGGTCTCAAGATCCCCTTCTAATGGTTCATTTCTCTTCCTTTGGTTCTTTGTTCATTCCATCTCATCTACTCAGTCCTTTATTGTTCCTCTTAACACAACAACAAAACCATTTGTTGGTTACTCTCTTCCCTTCTCAGGTTGTCTGAGTTATTGACCCAAGGTTCATGTCATTTAGGGTTCCAAGAAAGCCTCTAAAACTATCATCCCTCCTGGTAAACCAGAAGGAAACACAACACCCAGAAGGCGTTACGCAGTCTCACCCGGGATAGCTTTAAATGGGTGGCTATAAGACTTAGGTGTTTACAGCCTAGGAAAGAGTAGGGGATATGGGTTTCTTGATTAAGGTCAGATACCATGAGCTGGAAGGGAGAGTACTTGTTCCTTGGATTCACATACGAATATCCTACATTTTAATTAGAGTTAAGTATAAGCAGATTCATAACAATGTATTAACTCATTCATTAAGTTTAACCATCAATTTATGAAATAAAGAAGAATCATGCATACATTTAACACGTTACATGAGGATTACTATGGTTCACCCCCTCTTGGGCTACGTCCACAAAGATTTGTCTCTTGGCTCTTGTATTATGATAGTTTTGCATTTTCGGCGCCTCGTGCTTACAATTCTGCACAAAACTGGGTAAGATCTATGTGAGGCGAACTAGATCACACTAGGCTCCACAACCTATCGTCTAATCCTAAGATCTACCTTTCCTTGTGTCTCCTTTTCTCAACATCTTGCAAAATCGATTCATACCACTCAAAACATTACAGAGAATTGCTAACAACTACTAACAAACAACCTTATATGATACTTTTGTATCTATATTTATACATGTCGGGCTCTTCATCCTTTTACAGAATATTACCAAAACCCTAACCCTTCTTACATTAGGTCTTTCTCCCATACGCGTGCTCCTCCTCTTCCAGCTGTCACTTTCCTTTGTGCATGCTTTCTTACATGCACACGTGCTGCTCTTCTGCCAGTTGTTACTTTAGTTTTCTACATGCTTTCTTTCCCACGATCATTCTACTTTCCTCTTCGGCCTGGTGCAAAAAATAGGTTTGTAGTGTTTTTGATGCATTTTCAAACAAACAGAGTAGCTATAGGAGAGTTCATAGCACCTGGCATTGCGAACTTCACTATGAACTCCTGATCTCTAAGTTTTGGAGGAACAAACGATTTCCAAATGAGAAGATAAGGTTATGAAAACTGCTAGAAGTTTAGTTGAAGGATGGAGGAACACTTGACCAAGGGAAATATGCTCAGATTACATTTCATAAAGCATATTAAATATGATCAAGGAGGTTACCAGCATGTTCCTAGTTTTTAGAAGTTTGCTGCTTTTTTGTTGAACAATTGTAGTTACTCCACCTTTAGGTGTGGGAATCCTAGGAAAGAAGGGAAATTCAAATTGTAAAGTTGTCATTGAAAACCTAGGCTATAAGAGAGAGAATGAAAATCATTGAAGGGTTCGAAGGATTGTAATGAGGCTCATACCCTTTTGAATTTGTGAAGTTACATAGCCATCTCTAGATTTTGTGTATCAGACTTGAGACTTTTTGATTAATAGAAATCAATTTATTTCCCATTATCTTATCTCAATCTTACTTTGATTTTACTATTATTTGAATGATTCATTTGATTTATTGTAACTGTATTGGAATGGAGGTTTTCTTGTGATGTTTCTATGATTTTATCACGGTTTATCTTTTGATTAAAGAAGTTATTTTGTCAAAATACTTTCCCAATTTGTATGCTATTATTTCCTGAAGTGAGTGGTAGACATCTTCATTTTCTCATTAAGTCTTCTATCTATCCATTTTACTCTGCAAACCCTGATCTAAGTTATACAATACCTCATTTGTTGATACATATTTTTTGGAAACTTCTATGATTTTCACTATTCTGACTGAGTTTTGATCCATTTGACATTATTATAAAAACTTATCTTTAAACCTATTGATGTGTGCTGAGATTACACTTTAGCCGTCAAAGTGTGACTTTTAGTGCTAACATTCTTGGCGTCATTCCCGGGGAATGAATTAAAAAAATTTCCCTGGGATTGAACGACAAATAAATACTAATTCCGAGGGTGCACAATGATCAGTAAATTGAAGATTGTGGTTTGCACCTGGAGACTCCATTGTTTCAGTGGTGCTTCTTAAAGGTAGACACATGAGGTATACTCCACATTTACCTCTAGCTACACCTAAATCCGAACCATAGAAGATAATCAAGAAATGAAAATCTCTCAAGAAGGATTTTCAGCTAATGTTTCAGGTACTACTGGAAACTTTCCCGTTTCTACTTTAGAAACACCAGTAGTTGTATCTAGTGCTCCTCTTTTACCTTTTGTTGAAACTCCTAAAAAATTAAATCTTGGATATTTCCATGTAGAATATTCCACTTTCCCCCCCAGTTGAAAGAATACATATTTGAAAATTTTGAAGTTCTTGCCTCACTTAATGTTGTAAGTTGGTTTAGGCTTGAGATTATAGAGGATTTTCCTACCCTAGGTTCTCCTTCTCCTCCCTCTTCTAAATTTTTTGTGACCAAAAAAGAAGGAACCTCAGTTCCCTTGGAATTTTCACCATCCTCTTCCAAGACTCAACCTTTGTTTGTTAGAATGAAAACTTCCCCATCATATACTCTTCCTTCTCCTAATCTACCCATCATTAATACTATAAATGTACCAATCAAGTCTCATCCTAATTCTCCTAGAATCTATAATCCTCATGTTCATAATCAAATGGCAGGTGCAAAACATCCTATAAATAGGATGAATTCCATAGTGTCTGCTAGGTATGATCCTCTTGTGCTACCTCAACCTATGAATGCTCCCCCAATAGGAGACTATCTTAATTACATGACCAATTTCACAAGAGAAGAGGACATAACTATAGAGGAGCATATTGAAACTTTTTATAGCTATGATGATAATCTAAACATTGAAAATGAGGATATATGGATGAGAGTTTTTGTAAAAAGCCTTGATGGTGAAGCTAGGAAATGGTTTAGGGGTTTACCTCTTGTATCAATTGTTGGGATTGAAGCCCTTGATGATGTATTTTTAAGACATTGGGGTGATAAGAAAGATTTTTTGTATTATATTATAGATTTTGGGTTACTCAAGAGGAAAGAAGGGGAATCAATTTCATATTTTTCCACAAGGTTTAATAAAATGTACAATAAAATCCCTACTGAAATCAAACCTACTGAAACCTCTACCAAAATAACTTATGTTAGTGCCTTTGATCCTTAATTTTTCCTCCTCTTGAGAGAGATAATATCTACCTATTTAGCTCATATGAAAGATGTAACATTGGATGTGGAATCAAATATATTGGCAACTGATAAACTAAGAGGAAAATCTAATAGAGAGAGAAGAAAACAAAAATCTGAGGCTTCAACTTTTGATTCTTCTGGTGTCAAACCTTAGGTGGATGAATTGACAAAATTGGTTAAATCATTGTTTGCAAATATGGAAAAAATGAAACTCAAGGGAAGACAAACTAACATAAACACACAAGATACTAGCAACATGGGTAATTTGAGAAGACAGAATAATGCTCCTCAGATCCTTCAAAGAGATTAGAGGAATAGAGATGACCAAAAGGTCCATAATCCTCTTCAAAATAACATGGTTGATGATGAATAAGGAGAAGATGAAGGAGCAGATCAGTAAATTCACTGTCTAGGTGACACCTCTACCTACCTTCATTTAACTCATTTTTCCTATGAAGAGTCCCTTATGAACAACCAGCTAAATCAATTGAGTAAAGGAGAGAAAAAAAAAGAAAATCAAAACAAGTACAACTTGAGGTCTAAATAGAAGGAAGGAAATCCTAGTACTTCCAATCAACCTACGAAATCAAAAAATTCTGCTAAAACAATGACTACAACTAGTAAAGAAAATGAGGAATCAAATAATAAACCTGTGAGTAAGGCCCCTATTCTAGAAATTAAAGAGATATTGAAATCTCCTTCTTCCTTCAGCTTTGAAAATGAAATACAAAAAATTAAGAATCCTATCCCATTTTTAGAGTTGATACAGAATGAAGAATTTAAGAGGTACCTTTCCAAAATGTTGCATCCTGAGCCTAATTCACACTCAACAAACTCAATGAATTTACAAGTTGAAAAATCAGTAGTCATATTGGGGCCCTTGGTAAAAGATAGGGATGATTCCTCTCCTCCCTTTTATACCTCATTGAATATTCATGATAAAATTCTGCATAATTGCTTGATGGAATCGGGTGCATCTCATAACCTAATGCCTAAAAATGTCATGGATGAGCCGAGTCTTAAAATTACCAAAACATATCATGATCTATACTCTTTTGACTCTAGGAATGTGAAAATACTTGGAGGGATTAAATACCTGGTTGTTACCTTGTTTCAACTACCCATGAAGAGTGTGGTCATGGATATTGTAGTGGTTGATGTTCCCTCTAAGTTTGAGATGTTATTGTCAAGGTCTTGGATTAAAATATTGTGGGAAACATTGCATATGGACCTCTCATATGACACCATTCCTGTGTTTGGAGGTGAGGACAGAAAGTTGTACAAAAAATCACAATTAGCTTACATTTTTAGTGATGAAGCTAATCCCACAAACCATCCTATTTATGTAGTTGACACTGATTTGGGATCCATTATTTTGCAACTTACTGATGTTCCCCATAAACTCTTGGAAATCATAAAGAAAAATACAACAATATGTGAGACACCTCCTCAAGTTACCAAAGTTTGGAAGATGTATTTTGATGTAGATTCTTCTAAAGAGAGTCCTGGTGCTAGAGTGGTTTTTATTTATCCTTCTCAAGAAATCATATCCTTGTATTATAAGTTGGAGTTTGAAACTAAAAATAATGTTTCAGAATACGAGGCTCTAGTTTTGGGGCTGAGGGAAACTAAAGATATGAAAATTGAGGAGTTATCAGTTTTTGGGGATGCAGAATTGATTGTGCATGAAGTAAGAAATATGTATCAAGAAAAGAATTCAAGGTTGAAGACTTAATGGAATGAGTTATGGGATCTCATTGATAATTTCTTCCTATATTTTAACATCTCTTTTGTTCCTAGAGAATATAATGCCATGGTTGATTATTTGGATGTTTATGCTAGCAATTTCAAAATCCCATTACCCCCAAAAATCAAGTATGATGTAGAAGTGAAGTATAGGCCCTCTATACCTGACAATGTCAAACACTGGAAGGTTTTGAGGATGATCTTGAGATTAAAATGTTTATGAAAACTGTGGAATATTTTTCTGTTCTTCACATTGATCAAGATCAAGATACTGAGAAAAACCCTCATGCTGACATATTCCTGAAAAAAATTGTAGACCAAAAGACAGTCCAATTTCCTAGTAACCATATTCCCAAAGGATTGGTCCCTTTGGAGACATTGTTTTATAGAAATAATGTGACTGTAAAGGTTAAAGGATCAAATGAAGAAGCTGATGTGACAGAATGCAATTCAGGAACTAAGAAAAACCCCAAATATGTCAAGTTGTCTAGCAGACTGTCAAAGGAACAAAGGTCTGAATATGTGAAATTATTAAAGGAGTATGTTGATGTATTTTCTTGGAAATATGAGGACCTACAAACTTATGATACAAGCATCATTGAACAAAAAATTCCTTTGAAAAATGATACCAATCCATTTAGGCATAAATTAAGATAGATTAATCCCATGTTGTTTCCTATTATGGAAAAGGAAGTTTTTGTAGGAAAATTCCCCTACAGACAAGTGAATGTCCTCTTGGATCCTAGACCCCTATGAATAGCACATAAAAATTCTAACATCAGACACTAACATTTCTTTAAATGTAACTAAAATAATCAAATGAAAAAGAGGAATAAAGTATGATGTACCTTTTTTCTTACACTTATCCTTGCTCGATCCATGTTGAAATTGATCTTTAGGCCCTTTAATGAGATCTGTAATTCAATAGACAACAAATACAATGCATGCTTCCTATTCTACCAAGATTATTTTAAACTAGATTTATTGAGAAGAGACAAGCCTATGAAATCATACATAAATTTGAAGGAAACAGGCCAAGCATATATTAATGAGAACATAACAAGGTACTTACAATCTGTAGATGCAGATACAATAGCCTCACCAAGTCCTCCTTGTCCAACCCCTTTCTCAAAACATCCATGATCAAAATGACAATACTTTTCACTGATATTCTCCTCCTTTTCACCATGAGAATATCTCTTTTTATAGGCTTTGGGAGGCTCAACCACCTTAGTTATATTTGGAATAAGTTGAGGATATGACTCCATCAGTTTTGGTATCTCCCTTAGATACAACCTAAAGATTGGATTTGAGCCAAACCAACTTGGATCATTTCTAGATGTCCTTAGAGATAAGGGGGATTTATTCCCAATATTCTCTCAACCAATCGATGCTCCCTCAAAGTTGGAAAAAAAGCACTATAGCGCTCCCTTCTAAGTGGAAAAGGAGTTCTAATGCTCCCTTCATGTGAGCAGGGGAGCGCTGATCTCCAAAAATTCATTTAAGATGATAATTTCCCAAGGAAAAATATTGTGTAATATTTCCAAATGTTGTTTTTTCCTTTTCTAACATGTATTAGAGAGTGTATCAAGTGTTCTTATGGTTTTTTCCACAATGCGACACATGCAGGACAAAAATATGATATTTTTGACACTTGTGACAAAAGTGCGACACTTATGATAATGATAATGGGACATTATCCAAGTGAGGAATTTTGACGTGTAATAGATTTCCCCCCAAAGTGCGAGGTTAGAAGACAAAAGATGACGACTGAAGCACTTTGTAGATTTTCGAAGCAAGGGTATGGAGTCGAAGAACATGGTAGAAGCTGCAAACAACCATCAAACAAATTTTATCATATGTTTCAAACCCAAGGTAGACATGCCTATGCTTGAGTGACAAAGGACTCAAGGTATGACCGCCAAAAAATACACTACGGATCCATGATGATACTGACTAAGCATATAGCCACCAAAGATACGATGTGGATCTATACCTCCATGACATGAAATGATCGTAGCCACAAGAAATACACAGTGTATTTAGGAGATGATAAATCATAGCCATAGACCAATACAATGTGGATCTATGTGACAATATATCAACATGCTCAAAATATCTCCTTCACTGCATGGGAAAACATATAACAAAGTGAAAGCTCAACCCAGGGTCTTCGTCCCAATATCGATGTAGTGCCAATCTAGCCATGTGAATATATGTTTTGATGTCGAACATTGTAGAAACCACTTGATTACCGGTCATTGAGGTAAACCATTAACAAGTGCGAGAGAAATCACCAATGATGTCAATGACTCCCAAGGTACCCTAGTACATTCCAGTGAATGTGAATAAATGAGATGAGGTCAAACATTCGTGGAATCATCCGATCAAATATCAATGATGTAAACCCTCTGTCAGAGGCGAGGAGGCCTTCCATTGAGGCATGCATATCCCAAGGTACTAATTGGTTTCTAAGTCAAATTCCTGAACAGTGTTGAAGTAGACATGAAAATACTCGTCGAAGGAGGGCCTTGATGTATACAAAACTGACATAGAAATGTAATATGGTGAATCAAATGAGTATGTACCGACATGGGTATTGAAACTGGAAATTTGTGATGGTTGACTCTCAAGGTAGATACTTCCCTTGAACACTGAGACACAACATGGCTCGACAACACAAACGTAACATGGACCAAAACATAATGCAATGGATACTATGACATTCGTCAGGTGAACCAAAGGAGTAAAAATAGTCAGGGGATTGGTTCAGTGTAGAGGTTTAGTGGGTTATCCAAGTGTTCAAGATGCAGATAGAAACAATGTGCCATGTTCAAGGGAAACTGTAAGAGTGACTTGTGACAATTCTAAAAGATAGCTTGGCTTGCTTCCTTCAATTTTTTACCCCATCCAGATAGACGAGTACCTATTTTTGTTTTTATGATCTTGAGGAGGATAACACATGCTTAGTATAACTCACCTTCAGTAATTCCCACTTCCTCTGTTTAACAAAATGGAAGAAGTAAGGGTTCGGTCCCATATGGGCCCTTCAATGTGTGATTTTAACGAGTCTAGAGAAGGAAAACTCAGTGGTTTTTCATGTTTAGAGAGTCTGAAAAGAACTCAAAGGTGACTCCAGGGTTGTCCTTTTTCGTAATTTTAGTCTTCGAAGTCTGAAAAACAGATAAAATGCTACTCGGGAGACACTCTTTCAAAAAATTTTAAGTGAGTGTGAAAGGAAGCAAGATCATTCAACAATATTTTCATGTTTAGAGAGTCTGAAAAGAGCTTAAAGGAGACTCCAAGGGTTTCCTTTTTCGTGTAACCTTTATGAGTCCAAAAAAGTGATGAAATTCTACTCAGTTTCATTCTCATGTTTTTTCGAGTGCGAGAAAGAACAAATATTGTGCTCGTCAGTGTTACAAGGTTTTGTCGAAAAATATACTGCTTCAAAGCCTGCAAATATAGACAAACCTACACCCAGGGTATTAGTGACTCCTCAAAAAAGATAAAAAAACCTAAGAAAACTGTATATTAGCAAAAATTAACCCTATAATAGTGAAATAGGGTTAGAAATTTCATTCACCATTTGATTTTTCACCAATTTCTTCTAGCTTTGGAATTATCAACCTTTGGAGGGAACTTTTCAAGCTACGAGCATGGGAGCTGTGATCGACCATTTCTGACTCTCTCTGGACGAAGTTGGTCACCTTACCATTTCAATGATTTATAATGGCTTAAAATTGTGTTTTAGCTTATTTTTTAAGGTGTTCTGGGCTCCTTAGGAAGACCTAGGTGTCGAACTAGATCAACACTCCCTCAAAAGGGTGAGGGGAGCACCGATCAAGTTTTCAGTTCCCTAGTGCACGTACCTAGGGAGTGCTAGTGATCTGTGAATAGGCTTAGGGGAGCACCGACGAAGACCCCAAAAAATTATTGCTTTTTAGGCTAGAAGTACACAATTTTTTGCTATAAGAGTTTGACCAAAGGCATTTAAATGGTTGTATTTGTAGTTTGCACGGATCATATCCATGATTGAATGGAAGGAATGTGAACATGAGTTCGATGATATCACCACATTGAAAAACCCTCAAGAAAGGGATTCTTTGAGAAATTGTGGTCTCCTCAAGTACTTCAAACTACAGAAAATGAAAAAAGAGGTTTTGTTACTTGAGTACCTGATTGAATTATGGGATGATGTCGAACAAACATTTCATATTAGACCACATTTTCTCAAAATTGAGCTCGATGATGTGTATTTTTTGACCAGAATCTCAAGGAGAGGGGATCCTATTCTTTTGTTTGGGAATCCGGTAACTCCTCAGCCCACCGAGGTATATGTGGTTGACCACTATATTCCAGGATTTTGATTAGTTGGTGGATGAATCGTGATCATGGACGTGAGGGATTTGGCATTGAGAATGAATCTATTTTCCATTACCAACTCAGAAATTAGTATGAGTGCTCACCTAGCTTCAAAATATCAAATGTCATGCGCTCTACAATTTATGGAGCATAGATTATTTAACCGGAGTGTGGGGTTCCTTCAGAACGTGAAGGAACAGATCACAAAGTGCAGGATCGGAAGGTAGAAGCAATTTGGATACAAATATTTCATAGTTTCATTTTGGTTAGAGAAACTACCCCATATGGAGCCATTGGTTGTGCTGATAGCACGACCTGCAACCAAGCCACGTATGGAAAGCTAGACTAGTTTGTCCCCGAGATTGGGAAACGAGGCCTCAATGTTTAATTTTATAGCTTATTTTTCACCCAATGGAGGAGGCATTTGATTTTTATTGAGGACTTTCCATATGTCAGAGTGGATTTTTGGGGTAGTGTAGACTTAGTGCTCCCATAGGGAATTGACTGGGATGTGTCAAGTATGAATCTAAACCTTGTCATGTATTTTTGATTTTATATTTCATATTATTTTTATGTGTACAAAGAGGGATCTAAAATATGTTTTGTTTCATCATGCAGACAGAGGCACATCACGTCCAAAAGATATGTCGAAACTAGGGCATCATGGACACATGCAGATAGTCGTGGAGAACGAGGTGGTAGTGGGAGGACTTCGGGAGGTCGAGAGGAACCTCTGAGGTCTGACTATGGGTTTCCCTCCTCTCAAGAGGCAAGAAACACCTCTTTATCTACATAGGCATAGTAGGGGTTCTTGAGAGTTTGAAGCACTTGCTCCAACAAGTGGCTCGCATAGTAGTGTCCTTCTCAGAGTACAACGTGGTGTAGGAGGTCTAGGATCCTCCATATATTTTGTAGTCGTTTCATGATAATATCATGGGCATGAGGACCTAGATTTTTCCCTATTATGTACTTTTTGATGTAAACAGAGTTTTTATATCACAAATTATATATATATATATATATATATATATATATATATATATCCAAGTTTTGTGGTGCCAATGATGTTACAATTTATCTTGTGAGATGTATTTTAATGTACATGTGATTCATTTTCTTTAAAATTTTTATCTATTGGAAAGATACCGATCCAAAATATAATTTTCTAGCAAATCCGACGTTGTGTTGATTTCTCTTGGTATGTGTCTGTATTGTGTAAATTCAAACATTCTTTCAAGAAGATGAACTCTTAGGTGGAGACACAATAGAATAGGTTTGTGAATGACGTAAAATCGATTAAGTTGACAAACTAGGATTTGATAATCTAGGTTGATGATCAGATGAGATATACCTAGAGAAGAGGCCTCGGCTAAAATTCCAATGATAGCATGATATTCTGCCACATTATTGGTTGTCAATCCTAGGAAAATGCCTTATGAACTCACCAACTCATCAAAGTGGTAAATGGCCCAAGCTGCAGAAGCAATGTTCTGGGTGTGCTAACTAGCGCTATCCACAAACTTGACAAAGATGGGAAAGGGATATGCCATATGTGCACGCAACCACAAGACAAAGTATAAGAGAATAAAACAAAACTCGTACACACAAGAGAAAATACACACCAAATAAAAAATATAGTACAATAGTGTACAAAGAACACATGCCAGATGTTCTATGCATAGTACTTCTTGAGGTAAATCCCATTTCAGGGCTCAACGAGAGATATTCCATTATAGTCAACTAGTTCGTAGGGGCCTCTATGTAAGAGATGTTTTGCAATATAGGGTCCATGCCATAGAGGTTCTAAATTTTCTGTCCCTATCTTATCGTGATCTTGGTCATAAACGAGGACTAGGTCTCCTTCTATGAAAGTATGAGGTTGAACCAAATATTCATATTGACTCTTCATTCATTTTTTATACGTCTCATTAACAAGAGCAACATTGTGATGTGTTTTGTCCAACTTAGTTAAATATAGGAAACGTTCTTATTCAATAGAGGTATGAGGTATGAGTTCTATAGTGAGTTTCAATGAAGGGATCTCACACTCGATTGGTAACACTGCTTCGACACCATATACCAAATGGAAAGGAGTGAATCCAGTTGCAGCTTTTCACCAAGGTGCGGTAAGCCCAGAGGGCGGAGAAAAGTTGCAAGTGCCAAAAGGTTTTGTTTGTCCCCACCATGCATTGAAGCATGGTCTTAAGGACTTTGTTGATAGCTTCAACTTTTCCGTTTTCTTGGGGATAGTAAGAAGATGAGTTTTCATGGAGAAAAACCAACTTGACATGCAACTCACTCATCATTTGGTTTTGAAAATGTGAGTCATGATCAGTGACAATGGCTTGTGGACACCAAAGCAAGTGATGATGTGGCTAAAAAAAAAGAGAGTTGTAGTATGACCATCGTTAAGAAATGTAGGCATAGCCTCAGCCCATTTAGTGAAATAATCAACGACAATGATGATATAACTGTCCCCCCTAGCTAAGGTAGGCTTAAATTGCATAAAATCAATGCCCCATTTGGAAAAGGGGCCAATGGAGACAATGGAATGTAGTGGAGTAGGGTGGGTGTGTGCCTTTTTTTGAAAAACTTGATAGGGTGGGCATCGTTTGACAACCTCAATACAATATTTGAATATGGAGGGCCAAAAATAACTGACACATAAGATTGGGCTGTAGCCATTCTAGAAAGGTGACTGCCACAAGCTCCAAGGTGATACTCATTCAAAACACGTTCAAATTCATAATGGGTTAAACAACGTCGTAGGACAATATCAATACCATGGTGATACAAAGTTTTGCTGATGATAAGATAGCGTTTAGAATGGTGGTGAATACGATGACATTCTTCATGGAAAATATCGGGCTGGAAATGTTGGGTTTGAAGATAGAGAAGAATATCTCCATACCGAGGGTCAGATGTGCTAATGAGGAACATAGATTCATCATAAAGAGAATCAATGGGCCTAGTATCTTCATTAGCATTGGAAAGATCACATATAAGTTTAAAAAAAACCAACTAATTTTTAGCTTTTGATTTGGAAAACTTAAGATCGAATTCTTGAAGAATAACAATCCATTTGGAATATTTTCCCCCAAGGACTTGACATGTAAGGATATGGTACATGGGGTTCGATTATGCAATGACCATGGTAGTGCATAGCAAGATGTAATGGTGAAACCTCTCGATGGAAACGATGGTTGCTAGAGACAACTTTTCAATGTGTGAATATCGAAGCTCAGGACTAGATAGACTCTTTCTCAAATAGTAGATCACATGTTCGTCTCTATTAGGCTCCTGTTGAACTAACACCATATCAATAGTGGAAGTAGAGGCTTCCAAATATGGGTTAATGCATGCTTAAGAACATCAAAAGAGCATTGAGCAGTGTCATCCCATATGAAGGGAGTGTCTTTCTGCAACAATCTCATAAATACTTTAGTGAGTTCGATGTAATTATATATGAAACGAAGAATAAAGTTTGCTTTCCCTTTCAAACTTTGTAGTTGGGTTATATTGTTGGGAGGGGGTAAAGAGAGAAAGATTTGACTTTCAAGGGATCCACCCTAATCCCGTCTTTGGAGACTACGAATCTGAGGAGTGGACTTGATTCGATAGTGAAGATACATTTTTGAGGGTTTAAACGGATATGGTAGAACTGACATCGAAGAAAAATGGCCCGTAAATGACCAATATGGTCTTTCCAAGTAGATGAATGAGTAGGTAAATCATGTTGGAATATTTTTAGACAGAGGCAGAGTATGTGTATTTGTCATTGATGGTGAAGATTAGCACGATCAAATGGCGAAGATCAATACGATTTTATGGCGAAGATCAACACGATCACATGGCGAAGATTAGCACGATCAGTAGTGTAGAAAGATCAACAGTGTAAGCTCAGAAGGAGGAAAACAGTCAAATAATGACACAGGTTTCAAGCACGACAAAGGTTTCAAGCACGAAAAAGGTTTCAAGCACGACAAAGGTTTTTTTTCAGAGTTTCGTAGATCCAGAAATCCAAAGGAAAGAGGTTTGAACTTGCGATATGTGAAATTACGATAACAATCCTGACCATTGGAGTCATAGGACACTTGATCAGGCATGACGAAGTCCCATGAAGTTGCAAAATTATGATAAGATCTTGATCGTTGATCCAAGAGGGACATGCGGTGAGGGATTAACATTTTGCTGACTAGAAATTCAAAGGAGCGAAGTGCTCGTTTGATTGGCGAGTGGTCATATCTCATGGTCACATTGTCGAGAGATGGAGAGAAGAGCTAGAGAAGCCAAGCTCTATTTCGGAGTTCGTGACATGGAGAGTCGAGAGGAATCATCACAGAATACCCGAGATGTGAAAGTGCGAAATGCATTTTCGAATAAGGATGTGGTCATAGCTAGTGGTTACATCTGTGGAAGATGGAGGAAGAAGCTAGCGGTGTTAAGCTTCATCTCAAAGTCTCGACGATCGTGACTTGGAGTACCGAGATTATTCATCACAGGAATCGTGATATGCGAGATCGCGATGAGCTCTGGACCATCAGATCATAGGAGATCGGTTGTTGATCAGGCTTGATGAAGTTCATAAGTTCATGAAATACGAAGCGCCTTTTGGCGCAGCCTGTGGTCACTGTCGGTGGTTAGGTGAGGGGAATAAACTAGCAGTGCTAAGCTCCATCTCGAAGTCTTGATGATCACAACTTGGGGTGTTGAGACTTTTCATCACAAGAATGCCGAGATGCGAATTCACGAAATTCAAATTCTGTTTAACACTCGGTCACAGCTAGTGGGCATATGAGATAAAAGCAAAATTCTGTGTATTTAATCCAACGGTACTGGTTAATTGGAAACTTGATCAAAGGGTTACTGTCTCACCTCATAGGTAATTGATCAGTTACGATTCAGTTAGAAAAATTGAATCATGATTCTTTGACAGTTGGCGATTCAGTTGCTAATGCATTTTCTTGGAGATTCAAGGTGTAATTGATGAGGTGGAATAGGATAAAAATGGATATGCAATGGCTGTGGATGGTTGGTCGTTTTGAATGAAAATGAGTTGAACTGTAAGAAAAGTAAATTACAGTACATGCAGTGTGAGACCAACAGGATGCATAGTGTGAGATAAAACTCAAAGATGAGTAACATATGAGGAAGAGACAGGAGCAAGAGAAGAATTGTAGAACATCTTGAAGCAGAGCAAAATTGCAGATCAGATAGAGGAGGAGAAGAATTGTAGAACAAACAGAGGAAAAGAAGAATTGTGGATTAGACAGAGGAAGAGAATAATTGTAGAACAGACAGAGGAAGAGAAGAATTGTAGAACAGTTAGAAGAAGACCAGATTTACAGAACAAAGAATAAGTGGTAAGAATCGATTTATCTGTGTTGTTGGTTATTCAATCATTTATAGAAAACAGGGAGGTAGGGTGGTGCTAGGGAGGATTGTGGTCCTCTGATATTTGAGTTGGTGCTTGAATATTAGGAGTTGTAGCTTCCATTTAGTTGTGGCTAGAAAACAGGGTGGTAGGGTGGTGCTTGGGAAAACACAGAGTTTTCTATATGCAAGTTGGTGCTTGTATAAGTGGAAGTAGGTGCTTCCATCCAGTCAATGTTGAAACTCTTAGGGAGTTGGTGCTTCCTTCTAGTGGGTGCTAGAAAAACTAGAGATTTGGTGCTCTCAAACAAGTTGGAGCTTGTAAAATAGAGGTAGTAGCCTCACATTGAGTTGCTGCTCAATTATAGATGATGTATAGAACTTAAAAGACTACCTATCATTTCGAAAAAGAAGAGTTTTTCTCGCTTTATGGGTTTCCTCATGAAAATTTGTCTTTGTGTATATCTTATGTGTGAGTGATGTTCATTATTTATGTTGTCCATATGTAGTATAATATTGATGGTCACTTGGAGAAATATTAAAAATGGTTTAATTGAATTAATATTGTTCAAGCACAGTAACAACTGATTCACACCCCCCTCTCAGTTGTCTTGGTAATTTCAACAATTGGTATCAGAGCAGGTTCCTTTTATTTAAAGGTAGATCTGTAAGCTTAAACATGACAAGTCATGAAGGGACTTCAACCAGTGAGCCTCCTCTATTTGATGGAACAAATGTTTCCTTTTGGAAGGTTAGAATGAGAACATACCTAATGGCCTTAGGTGTTGATGTTTGGGATGTAGTAGAGACTGGATATACAAAGCCTGTTGTGCTAGCTTCCAAGGATGATAAGTTAGAATTTATCTTTAATGTTAAGGGAATGAATGCTATCTTGAATGGACTTGCAAAAGCCGAGTTTGTGAAGGTGATGCATCTTCAAGATGCCAAAGAAATGTGGGATAAACATATTAGCAGCTATGAAGGAAATGAGAAAGTAAAAGATGCCAAACTTCAAACTTTTAGGTTGAAGTTTGAACAGCTAAATATGAATGAAGATTAAACAGTTAGCAAGTATTTTTTAAGAGTTGAATAACTTGTGAATTCCATGAAGGGTCTTGGTGAGAAGTTTGAAGAATCAATTTTAGTTTAGAAGATTTTAAGATCTTTGCTTGATAAATTTAATGCAAAAGTCTCTGCAATAGAAGAACTAAATGATCTTAAATCTATGTCTATTGATCAACTCCTAGGAACTTTAACTGCATATGAAATGAGAATCAACAAAGATAAATCCATTACCAGAGAAGCATCTTTTAAAGCAGACAAGAATACTGATTTAGATTTAGATGATGTTGAGGCAAAATTTGTGAGAAGGATAAATAAAGGATCAGGAAAATATCAAGGCAAGATTCCCTTCAAATGTTTTAACTATGGTAAGATAGTTCATTTTGCATGTAAGTGTCCCCATCAGAAAAAGGACTAGAACTCTGATGATGAAAAGAAGTACAAATTCAAGAAATATAGTAAGAAGAAAAGTTTGTGTGCAAATAATGACAATTCCTCAGAAGACATAGATAGTGATTCATCATGTGAAGACAAAGTGAATGATTTTATGCTTATGGATATGGGAGATATTGATGATGAACACATAGGAGGTGAAATGGATGATGAAGAAGCTGTGGTGGATATGGAAGGTGAATTAATCAGTGCTTTGAAGAAATTGACAGACTCATATGTAAGAAGAAAAAAAAAAAACAATTGTTGAAGCAGTTTAAAATGAATGGTGAAAAACCTGATGAAAACTTTTCTCTACTAAAAGTGGAGTTAGAAGAGGAAAAGAAAATAGAAGACATACTAGAACAACAGTTGTCAGAGAAGAAAGTGAGGTGTGAAGCTTTAGAAGAAGAGATAGTAAAAACCATAAAAGAAATGGAGAAGTTTAAGGGATTGTATCACCAAAAATTTTCTCTACTAAAAGTGGAGTTAGAAGAGGCAAAGAAAATAGAAGACATACTGAAACAACAGTTGTCAGAGAAGAAAGCGAGGTGTGAATATTTAGAAGAAGAGATAGTAAAAAACAAAAAATAAATGGAGAAGTTTAAGGGATTGTATCACCAAAATTTGCCTATTATTAAAGCCTCAGAAGGATTAACCTCCATTCTAAATCAACAAAGAAACCCAAAGTTGAAAGTTGGATTGGGGTATGAAGAAGGATCAAGTAGTGATCATCCAAGTAATACAGAACCTATCAAGTTTGTCAAATCCTCAAACATTGACAACAATCACTCTACAGAAACAAAGAAAGAAAATCATCCACCAAGAAGGAATGAAAGAAAAAGTACCAGAACCGAATATGTAGATCAAAGAAATAACACAAACACATTTTCTGATCAAAGAAATCATCAGCATGGAAGAAATCGACTACAACCTTTTTCTAGGTACAAAGGTTTTTTTTATGGTTATTGTTTTTTCTGTTCTAACTTTGGTCACAAGGCTGTAAATTGTTCTTTAAGATCTAGATATTTGAAATCAAGATACTCAAGGAATAATTATCTTCCACAACAAAGATTGAGACAGCTAAGAAACAAACGACCACACACTATAAATCGTGTGATGGATGGAGGAAGGATGCAGGTGAAACATAACAACAATTATAAGCATAAAAATTGCTATGATCTATTATTCAGTGAACTAGAATGTTACATCTGTCATAACTATGGACATAAAGCTGTAGATTTTCGCTTAAGGAATTTTAAGCCAGATTCGAATCCTACTGCTGAAAATTTCAAGATTTGGAAGAAGAAAGAAGATGACAAGTGTAGACTAGTGTTATCAGCCCAAAGAGAAAATAACCCCTGGTATATTGACAGTGGATGTTCCAAACATATGACTGGAGACAAAAGTAATTTTCTAACTTTAAGTGAAAGAAAATCAGAGAATGTAACTTTTGGAAATGATGCACCAGGAAAAATAAAAGGTAAAGGAATGGTAAGTTTGAGTAATGGCAAAGGGAAACCTCAAGATGTAATGTTTGTAGAAGGTCTAAAACATAATCTGCTTAGTGTCAGTCAAGTTTGTGACCGAGGATGTGAAATCATTTTTACCTCTAAAGACTGTAGAATAAAATCTGTGAATTGAGGACAGCTAGTTGCAAAAGGGATAAAAACAAAAAACAATGTCTATGTGTTAAAAGAAGAAAAAGAAGAATGTCACTTAAGAAAGTATGATGAAAATTGGTTGTGGCATAGGAGACTTGGACACATAAATTTTGATCATATAATCAAGCTCAAAAACAATGGGGCAGTAAAAGATCTTCTGAAGATACCAAATCCATACGACTCTGTTTGTAAACCCTGCCAGATAGGAAATCTTACTCGCACTCAATTCAAATCTAAAAACTTTTCTTCAATAGAAAAAAATCTCCAGTTAGTACATATGGATTTATGTGGACCATCAAGGAAAGAAGGTACATGAAAAGAAAATTATTTTATGTTGATTATTGATGATTATTCTATACTAACATGGGTTGCCTTTTTGAAAAGAAAAATCTAAAGCATTAGAAAAATTCAAAGTGTTTAAGGCTCTGACTGAGAATCAAACAGGAAAAAGATTAAAGAAAGTAAGGTCTGATAGAGGAGGAGATTTTAGTTCATGGAACTTCAAAGAGTTATGTGATATACATGGGATCAAAAGAGAATACACAATTCCAAGGACTCCACAACAAAATGGAGTTGTTGAGAGACAGAATAGATCAATACAACAAATGGAAAGATCAATAATGAATGAAAGGGACATATCTCAGACATATTGGGTAGAAGCAATTCATAGAACTGTTCATATCCTTGAAAAAGCTCTTCTCAGGCCACACAGTGAAAATACTCCTTATGAACTATGGTTTGGAAGACCTGCTTCAATCAAGCATTTTAAAGTATTTGGGAGTAAATGTTATATCAAGAACAATGATGAAAATATTGGCAAATATGATGACAGGGATGATGAAGGTATCTTCTTGGGTTATGCTACAAACAGTAAAGGGTACAGATGTTACAATAAGAGACTGCATAAACTAGTTGATTGTATAGACATTAAAGTTGATGAAGACATCCCGTTCATAAATGTAAGTAGTGTTGAACCAAGCACAAAAGATATAGTTGAAGATGAAGATGAGCAGGTCCAAGGATCAGAAAGGGAAGAATCTGAATCAGATGAAGATATAAATACTTAGGTTGACACAAATCAACAGAAAGAAGAAAAATCACCTCTTAGAACTATTAGAAAGAATCATCCTGAAAATCAAATAATTGGAGATATAAATTAAGGAGTTCAAACAAGAAGGAAATTGATTAAAGACTCAGAACAATCTCATGTTGCCTTTTTATCTATGACTGAACCTAAAAATTTTGATGAATCCAACCAACACGATGATTGGATTAGAGCTATGGATGAAGAGCTTGATCAGATTGAGAAGAACAATACTTGGGATCTTGTACCTAGACCTGAAGATAAGAATGTAATAGGTTCCAAATGGGTGTTCAAGAATAAAATGAATGAAAAAGGACAAGTTGTTAGAAATAAATCCAGATTGGTCTGTAAAGGGTATGCACAAGTTGAAGGTCAAGATTTTGATGAAACCTTTGAACCAGTGGCAAGATTGGAAGCCATCAGAATGTTCCTTGCATATTCATGCCATAAGAACTTTAAAGTGTATCAGATGGATGTTAAGTCAGCGTTTCCTAATGGAGATCTAGAGGAAGAAGTATATATGGAGAAACATGAAGGATTGTCATTGACATATAATACTAATTATGTTTGCAAGCTGAACAAGGCCTTATATGGACTGAAACAAGCACCACAAGCTTGGTATTATAGACTAGACAAATATTTACAAGACAAAGGGTTCAAGAAAGGTACTGTTGACAACAATCTCTACATTAAGTCTGAAGGTGATAATTTACTAGTTGTTTTGGTTTATGTAGATGATATTATTTTTGGTTGTACTAATGAATCATTTGTCCAGTGGTTTACTAACTCTATGAAAATAGAGTTTGAGATGTCCATGATAGGAGAACTGTCATATTTTCTTGGTTTACAAGTAAATCAGAGTTCTGCAGGAATATTTATCTCCCAAGAAAAATATTTGAAAGAGATGTTGAAGAAATTTCAGATGGAGGATTCTTGTCCTGTTAGTACACCTATGGTGGTTGGTTGCAAGCTTATTAAAGATGATATATCACCCAATGTTGATCAAAGAACATACCGATCAATGATAGGCAATCTTCTGTACATCACAGCTTCCCATCCTGATATAATGCAAGCTGTTGGAATGGTAGGTCACTATCAGTCTGCTCCTAAACAAATTCATCTGGTAGCTGTCAAAAGGATATTCAAATACTTGAAGGGAACAATGAATTATGGTTTTTGGTATCCCAGAAATCAGAATTTTCAGTTATCTGCTTATTTATATGTCGATTGGACAAACTATGTTGATGAGAGAAAAAACACCAGTGGAGGAGCATTTTTTCTGGGTGACTCATTAGTAGCATGTCTTAGTAAAAAGAAAGGATCCATTTCATTATCAACTACAGAGGTAGAATAAATTACTGCTACTACTTGCTGCACTCAAATTTTGTGGATGATTCGAACTCTTATAGATTTGAAGGTAAATTATACTGATCCGATTACAATTCACTGTGATAACACTAGTGCCATTAGTGTCTCCAAGAATCTTGTTCTTCACTCCAAGACTAAACATATCCTAATAAAATACCATTTTCTCATAGAAAAAGTTAAAAACAGAGTCGTTCAGCTAAATTATATCTCTTCCATAGAACATATAGCTGATATCTTTACTAAATCGTTAGCAACGACCCCTTTTGGATATCTTCGTCAAAAGTTGGGGGTTATAACTTTCGTCTAAACTGTTCACCTGATCAGGGGGAGTACTTTTTGAATATCTATTGTATTTCTAAGTTTCTCATAGTTGACAGGGGGATTATGTACTGTAACAGCTCAGGGGGAGCATGTCTCTTCTTTGACATTGATGTCAAATGGGGAGAAAGTGTGGTAAATTTCACGGATGCTACAGTGGTTTAGTTACATGTTTTTCAAGGGGTTTCCATCGATGCCAAAGGGGGAGATTGTTAGCATGTTTTTAGATAGAGGTAGAGTATGTGTATTTGTCATTGATGGTAAAGATTATCATGATTAGATGGAAAAGATCAGCACGATCTGATGGTGAAGATCAACACATTCAGATGGCGAAGATCAACACGATCAGTAGTGTAGAAAGATCAGCAGTGTAAGCTTAGAAGGAGGAAAACAGTCAAAGAATGACACAGGTTTCAAGCATGACAAATGTTTCATTTTAGAGTTTCAAAGATCCAAAAATCCAAAGGAAAGAGGTTCAAACTCGCGATAACAATCCTAATCGTTGGAGTCATAGGACACTTGATCAGGCATGATGAAGGCATGTGAAGTTGCGAAATCGTGATAATATCTTGATCGTTGATCCAAGAGGGACATGTGGCGAGGGATTAATGTTTCGATGACTAGAAATTCAAAGGAGAGAAGTTCTCGTTTGATTGGCGAGTGGTCATATCTTGTGGTCACATTGTCGAGAGTTGGAGAGCAGAGCTAGAGAAGCCAAGCTCTATTTCGGAGTTCGTGACATGGAGAGTCGAGAGGACTCATCACAGAATACCCGAGACATGAAAGTGTGAAATGCATTTTCGAATAAGGCTGTGGTCATAGCCAGTGGTTACATCTACGGAAGATGGAGGAAGAAGCTAGCGGTGTTAAGCTCCATCTCAGAGTCTCGGCGAACTCGACTTGGAGTACTGAGAGTCTTCATCACAGGAATCACGATATGCGAGATCACGATGATATCTAGACCGTCATATCATTGGAGATCTCAACCATTGATCAGGATCGATGAAGTTCATAAGTTCACGAAATATGAAGCGCTTTTTGGTGCAGCCTGTAGTCACCATTGGTGGTCACGTGAGGGAAAGAAACTAGCAGTTCTAAGCTCCATCTCAGAGTCTCGGTGATCACGACTTGGAGTGTTGAGACTTTTCATCACAAGAATGCCGAGATGCGAATTCACAAAATTCAAATTATGTTTAGCGCTCAGTCACAACTAGTGGGCATATGAGATAAATGCAAAATCCTGTGGATTTAATCCAATGGTATTGGTTAATTGAAAAGTTTATCAAAGGTTTATTGTCTCACCTCACAGGTAATCGATCAGTTATGATTCAGTTAGCAAAACTAAATCATGATTCTTTGACGGTTGGCGATTCAAGTGCCGATGCGTTTTCTTAGAGATTCAAGGTGTAACTGATGAGGTGGAATAGGATAAAAATGGATATGCAACAACTACAGATGGTTGGTCATTCTAAATGAAAAATGAGTTGAATTGTAAGAAAAGTAAATTACAGTATGCACAGTGTGAGACCGATAAGATGTGTAGTGTGAGATAAAACTCAGAGATGAGTAACAGATGAGGAAGAGACAGAAGCAAGAGAAGAATTGCATAACAACTTGAAGTAGAGAAGAATTGCAGATCAGACATAGGAAGAGAAGAATTGCGGAACAAATAGAGGAAAAAAAGAATTGCAGATCAGACAGAGGAAGAGAAGAATTGTAGAATAGACAGAGGAAGAGAAGAATTGCAGAACAGTTAGAAGAAGACCAGATTTACAGAACATAGAAGAAGTGGTAAGAATCGATTAATCTGTGTTGAGTATTCAATCATTTATAGAAAACAAGGAGGTAGGGTGGTGCTAGGGAGGACTGTGGTCCTCTGATATTCGAGCTGGTGCTTGAATATTGGGAGTTGTAGCTTCCATCTAGTTGTGGCTAGAAAACAGGGTGGCAGGGTCGTGCTTGGGAAAAAACATAGTTTTCTATATGCAAGTTGGTGCTTATATAAGTGGAAGTAGGTGCTTCCATCCAGTTGGTGCTGAAACACTCAGGGAGTTGGTGCTTCCTTCTAGTGGGTGACAGAAAAACTAGAGATTTGGTGCTCTCAAACAAGTTGGAGCTTGTAAAACAGAGGTAGTAGCCTCACATTGAGTTGGTGCTCAATTATAGATGATGTACAGAACTTAAAAGAATGCCTATCATTTCGAACAAGAAGAGGTTTTCTCCTTTTATGGGTTTCCTCGTGAAAATATGTTTTTGTGTATATCTTATGTGTGAGTGATGTTCATTATTTATGTTTCCCATATGTAGTATAATATTGATGGTCACTTGGAGAAAGATTAAAAATGGTTTAATTGAATTAATATTGTTTAAGCACAGTAACAACTGATTCACGCCCCCCCCCCTCTTAGTTGTCTTGGTAATTTCAACAAATCATTGAGGCAAGGCTCCACAATATGTTTGATATCATGGAAGGCATATGACATGGCCCGCTGTAAAGTAGCACCAACATTTTTAAGGCCAAAGGGTAGCTTTCGATAAGAGAATGTCCCCCAAAGGCAGATGAAGGTTGTTTTTTATTGATCAGATGGTAGAATATCGATCTGGTTATATCTTGAGAATCCATCCATGAAATAAAATATAACACTGCTAGTGCAATTATCGATGATTTGGTTGATAAAGGGTGTGGGGTAATTATCTTTTGGACAACCCTTGTTTATATCCATATAATCGACACAGAAAGGAATGGTTCCTTGTTATTTAGCAACCAGAATGATGTTAGAAACCCATTTCGTCAAGGGGACATGATAGATAAAGCCAGACTTCAAACGTTTTTCAACTTCTGCCTTTATGGCCACGATTTTATTAGGATGAACTAGGAGATTATTTTTTCATACATGTTTAACGCCTGTGTAAGTTTTGATCTCATGCAAAATGATCAATGGATTGATCCCTAGCATTTCTTCGTAACTCCAAGAAAATACATCGAAAATTATTTAAATAAAGCGGTGTAAGCTTCTACTTCCTCGGGTGATCAATTAGCACTGAGATGAATATTTTCCATGATATCTTCTTTGATCAAAATATCAATAGTAATAGTAGAAGAGATGTTTCCTAAATTACTCTCGGAAGTAGTATCCAGGGTAAGTATAGGAGATTGGGGAGAATCGGCAACATTGGGCGGGAATATAGAGTGTATACCTTCCTAAATTTTTTCTAGACTAGGGAGAAAAGATGATCAATTATGGTTTTCATCCCAAGGTACCTCTTCGATACTAATAATTTCCATAATGGATTTGTCTGATGGAAAAATCCGTAGGATGTAGTCAAACGTAGAGGATAAGGAATCCAACCAAGATGGCAATGAATAAGTGTTGGATGCAAAACAATGTTGGTTGTCCAAAGAGGGAGAGACCGATTGGATAGAATTGTATGAAGCCTCATCAAGACTAAGTGGCATAGTGTCACCTAGTGCATCAAATTGCAAAGGACTAGGCACAACCCAAGGATCAGATGATTCGAAAGATTGATATGCCATAGTCGAGATCATATTGATTGTGGCAATGTGTTGTGTGGTGGGAGGAAGTGGTGCAGGGAAAGTACCCATAAGGGAAGAATCTTTTAAATGGCCTACACCAACACTTTCATAAGTAATATTACTATCTCCCAAGAAAGGAATATTGTTGGTGGAAGGAGTGCGAGTGTCAGGGGTGCAATAATCTAACTGGTCGATAGTGAAAATTTTACCTTGATAGGGGAATTGTACAAGTCTAAACACCGATGAAGCAATAAATGTCATGGAATAAAACAAAATTATTCCTAACAACAAGTTGTAATCAAGGGGAGCATCGACTACATCTACATCGACAGAGACAATATTGCCTCCCAACTGAACAACTAAGGACTACAAGAGTCCTTGAGGATGAAAACCTCACCCATCGAAGGATCATAACATTGTAAGGGATTGGTTAAGAGTAGGTTATTTTAATCCTTTCCAAAATGCTAATGACATGATGCAAGTGGAAGCTCCCTCATCCAGTATAGTGCGGTGAATGTGTTGGTTATGAACAACTACATCGATTTTAAAAGAAAGATGGTGAGAAAGTCATGACTTGAAGTTATCAAGATTATTTGACGACTCAAGATCAATTGTGTCGATGGTGGCCAAGAGTGGTCTACGTTGACTTGGAAATTTTTATATAACTTCAAAAGTAGACACAGGACATGGTGCTTGAGCCAAATCTTCAACAATGTTGTAGTTTTGGGTGTCACGCCAACTAGGTTTTAAAGTTGATTTGTGAATAGTGCTATTCGGAGGGCGTAAAATAAATTCAAAAGTGGGTTTCTCAATCTGAAGTGACCCATATGGAGGATTAATGGTGGCGTGATATGGATCCATGGGGTACCATTAGTGACCTCTTCTTTATGAGGTTTAGCCAGTGTGTCATATGTTGTGGTGCTAGTGGTTAATCTATCCCATTGAACATATAAATATGAGCACTTGACGAGGCTTCCTCACTAGGAGGATGACTGGGATTGCCCCCTACTGCAGAGGCAGGGGCTTGAGTAACCATGGATTGTTGTTGAGGAAAAGGATGTGTTAACAAAGTGGGTTGGGAATTCCCTTTGAAAAGTTTTGCAACTTTGTCGCTTTGAGGATAGTCTCAGGTGTAATGATCATCACCACAAATGAGACACAGGAATTTGAGTTTTCATTGTGGTTCAGTTTTAGGAGAAGGTGGTGGAGTTTTTGTTTTTGAATTTTTATTATTATTATTATTCTTTTTGGGTTTATTTTTCATTTTCTTCTTTCCCCCGTATTGTTGCAAAGAGGTAGGTTGGAGTGCATTCACCTCAGAGATTTGAGTCAGGGGGGAGGTAGAGGAGAGTGAAGTAGAACTGGTAATAGGTGAAGAAATAGAGAAATTAGTCGATCCGGTTGACTATGATGAATATTGGGTTTTGACGATACCGATGACCCCATCCACATGTTCCGTGGAAGAAGGTTTGGATGGATCGATAGAAGTATGGGGAGAATTTGGTATCAACTCATATAACATACCAGATTGGGAGTAAACCAAATCTAAACACTGAGCTCGAGCAATAGCTTCTTCTTCAGTGACTACACCACCCATGGAGACGTCACGAGAAATTGGGGGTAAGAGAGATTTAGTAAACCATTCAGCCAATAACTGGTCATGAATGGTCGCTTTAATCAACCTTCACCATCATCTCCACTCATGAATATGATTAGAGATATGTATGAAGTTCATTTGATGAAGTGAGGTTAAGAGTTTTGTACCAGTCTCGTAATAGATGGGTAATTGAAAATGCGTGAGGAAAACCATAGCTAGAGAGTTAAAGTCTTGAAATGTACCACGTTGAAGTTCAATGTACCATTTGGCTGTGGAGCTCGTGAGTGTGCATTGGAAAAGACACAAACATATAGAATCATCCATCAATGAGTTTAATGAACAACATATATGGAATGTCATAACATGGTTGTTCGGGTCTTCTCCAGGTTTACCGTAAACTTTAGGGATGTCAGAAGGTAATTTTGAAGGAATTATTGGTGCTTTAGCGGGAAAACCCCCTAGGGACTACACCAGGGTTCTAAAGTTCAGGAATATCTAACCATCTAAAGTCTCCTAATTTTAACAAATAACCCATCATCACCCCACAATCATACATAAAAGACAAAGTATAGAGATTTGGTAGGCATACCTTAAACTCCATGCCTGGTGTCGATCCCTTTGTGCTCAGTTGTTTCTTGACTACAAATCTCCTCCCAAGGCCAACCTGCATTCACCAAAATAAAAACAAGAAACTAAAAGCATGCATTCCATATATGGATTAGTGGGTTAGACATCATAACAAAAATTGTAAGCAAATCATAAATATTTAAGACATCATTTGGCGGGACGGGAAAAGTATTTCTTTATATTAATCTCACAAAATTCGTTTACATTATGAGACCAACAATTTCTCCTCAAACTTGGTCCTGGTCTCCTCTTCACCATGCACCAACTTGTTCCATGTATTGTTCTCCTCTTCAGTTCTCTCTAGGGAAATGGAAAGGGTTTGAAAAGGAGGAAGAAGGAATTCTAGCTCAACCTCACAATGTGGTTGAAAAATATTGGGGCAAAGGGGGAATATTGAAATGGGCAGAGTTTCTATGCTCTCGTGATTATCCCTGGAATGGAACCCCAACACCTTCTTTTATAGGCCAAAAGAGATAGTAAGGGATGGGATGACTAGCTATGGGCGGTCAAATGGTTAGGTAATGACCCAAAAACCCGTATCCCTTTGGAATTTTCATGTTTTTCACTTTTTGTGAGTGTACAAGGGCTATAGTGGTGAAACAAGCATGTGTACATGGGAAATAGTGGCATAGGGCATGCACACCTTCAAAACAATGGGTTTTTAGAAGATCTGTTCAGTGATGGCTTGGCAAATATAGCAAGTAATATGGCATGATGCCAGGTATGCATGTCTGGTGCAATTTAGGGTTATAACAGATGCCCCCTAATGTGTGAGGTCATAAGAGCATCTGATGGCCGAAATATATTACAATTATTCACCAATTTACGAAGCAAGCAAGCCCAGGGACCAGAGTTCAGGAGGTGCCATATGCAAAATAATAGTTTGTCTGATCGAGGCAGGCATACCCATGCTCGAGATGAAATAAAATCATGGCTGCCAATCAAGTACACTGTAGATCCATGTCATATCATTATATAAAGCGTAGCTACGAGAAGTACACAACATATCTACATATCAAAATCAAAATATATGCATGTATAATATCCATCTTCAAGAAGCCAATGATGCCTGATGGCTGGAGATGAGGTCTTCATAGCTCGAGCAACAACTTCAAAATCTTAAAAACTTGGGTAGGAGTGTAATATCATTGTACAAATTCACTACCCAGAGGTCTTTGACAAATCATTAGGAAAATACAAGAGGATCTTGGTGAAAAGGAAGAGAACTTCATTTATTTTGAGCAAGGACTTGATTGGACTTTCGAGGTGGCCAGGCATGAGGACAAGAGACAAACTATAGAAGGGATGACTCAAGTTTAGTAAAACTTCCATTGGACAAAAGCATGACAAAAGATGAGACTCAGGCAACATGGAATTGACAAAATTTCACGATGCAGGAGGCAATGTGAACTCTCCATATGTTTGGAAGGATAACCAAATGGAGGAGGAAACAACTCTATGTAGCGAGAACAATTTCCTAAGGTAATATTGGATCCTAGAGCTGGATGGACAAACAAAATGATGTGCTTTGTCCAAGGGTGACTCATTGTGCTATCAACAAAAAGAAAATAATTTTCCCTTCCTCTTTTTGGGGTATATTTGATTTTTTTGTCTTTTTCAATAATTTTGGGAAGCTTGAAAAATTATAAAATAATGTTACGTTACAAATGAGGAACGAGTGTCCCAGACATACTAGTTCCAAGCACAAGGAAAAAAATGATTCTCAGAGAAAAGGGACATATGCAGGAAAAGGACACTCGGGAAAAATCCTCCATGGGTCAAGGTGTCAAGATGCAGAGGCAAAGTTCTACAAGGATTGCATATAAGGCATGCTTCATATTGTTCAGTTGAGAGCAACACGGAGCCAGCATTAGGAAAAAGATGTAGGGATGAAAATGTGATTAATAAGACACAATGATAACGTCCTTCGATGTAATTTTAATGATCCTAGAGTAGGTAAGCTCGACGGTTTTTCATATTTAGAGAGTCTGAAAAAGCATAAAAGGGGACTCCACTGGGGTACCTTTTTCGAAGGTAGTCTAGTTGGTTTGAAAAAAGGGGTAAACTAGCACCGAATAGATGTCTATTCAAAATCATTTTAACGAGTGTGACAAAGACAATATCACTTGACAATATTTTCATACATAAGGAGTTTGGAAAGAGCTTAACTATGGACTCTGTAAGGGATGTTCTTCTTTGACCAATTTAATGAGTGTGAAGAAAAAATGTCACTCAACCATCTTTTCAATTTTAGGGAGTCTGAAAAGAGCTTAACTATGGAATCTGTGGGGGTTCCTTGTTGGCCCTTGGTTATGGAAGGAAGAAAAGGTAAAAAGTGAACTTCGAAGAAGACTCAGTGACTGTCACTAGGTCGAAGTAAGTAGAAGAGTAGAAAAGATGGAGAGAAGTACAAAAACACAAGCCGCTATATGAGAATATCAAGGTTGGCATATCAACAAGGAAGAGGGATCGAGGACAACTCAACAAGCAGGGAAAATACACCTTTGGATGCTTTGGATCACCGTGCAAGAAGGAAGGAAAGACAGGCTAGCGAAGCTCGAAAAAAGAGGGTCAAGTTGACCTAGGGTTTTGGTATCTAGGGTTTTGGCACCTAGGTTTCAGCCTAAGGCTGTCGATGAGGTATTGTAATGTATCAATAGTGGTCTAAAGGGCCTAGGTTGGGTTGGTAATTCTAGTTGGTACGATATTGTTGTTGGTATATCTCTATTGTTGTGATGAGAGAGAAGTGTTGAGTGAGAGAGCCTTTTGGTAATGTAAGATCTTCAGCTGGGTGTGAAGGTCAAGTCCTATAGTTGGGTGCGTAGGAAGGGGAGAGAAAGAGAGAAGAGAAGGAGGATCTGCTAGCTGAGAGCGCAGATAAGAACTGTATGCTTTATCTTAATAAATCATAAGCCACTTCTGTGGATGTAGCCTTAGAGAGAGGGTGAAACACATACATATTATGTTGTGTGTGTGGTTGATGCTATGATCTTAGCCTCTATATATTGTTATTTGCATTGTTGTATTAGATCAGATCTATGAAATGTGTAGGGTAGATCTAGCTTGATAAGTGATAGATGCATGTTGTGTTGTTGTTGTAATAGATCCACTTGATATTTCCCTGGTTGTAGACATCTCTATCCTGCAACCCCCTCATAGCTGCTTTAGGTGAGACTGCATCTGCTTTGTAGGTGTTGCTCAAAGGGCCAGTAGCTAGGGCTTGTTGGTGCACTCTTGGAGATGAACACTGGGTCTGCCCTTGTGCCAACAAATGGTTCCATTACTGGGACATGAATCTTCATGAGGGAAGGTCAAGGTGGTTCCCATCAAAGACATAGATTCAAAATTGGATATAAGATCAAGAGAGGGACTTCACTGAAGGCCGGAACAAGAACCCTAAGCTGAGTACTGAAGATTGACTACAAAGATACATCTTCACCGACATTCATGAAATATTCTTTGGAGGAATTCACCAAGAGTTGTTTGAGTGGTTGGCTAGGTTAGCTGATACCCAGTTTGAGATTAGATCTAGACCTCCTGTGGTTTGGACGTCAACACTGATCCAGAAGGTCAAAAGAGTTAATAACACCGTATCCAGAGTAGTTGATCATTGGTTTGATAGTACCATTGGAAGGTATATCACCAAGTTTGTTGTTGACAGGGTAGAATCATATATCCAACATGAGATATACTTTTTCAAAGGACCCAGATGAAAAATTTTGCACTTTCTGAAGCTGAGAATCAAGATGTTGTTGCTTGAAAAGAATGTCTTGAAGATACAGTAGATCGGGTGGATTTGAAAAGGCTAATGTTCAATAACTCGGACAACGACAATGACATAGAAGCTAGACATATGCGCAATGAGAGAGTATTTCAAGGGGTTCATCTTGAGAACTTGTTTAAGAAAAACTATCAGGAAGAGGGTTTCTACAGTGGAGAAGAGGCAGATCTGACAGACGAAGAACATTCAGAACCCACCAGAGAAGAAGAAGGCAAAGTTGAAGAACTTCACTGGAATGAGCCAGAAACCTCAGGAACTGTGCAGGATACTGAAGTAAGTAATATCAATCCTCCTATTGTTTCATAAATGCTAATTAATCAGAACATTCCAAATCACCAGAGTCCGCAAAGCACTATTACTAGCAGTTCAACATCCACTCGGACAGGAAACCTAGGCAGCTCCATGGTAGTTGAGATGAGGCTCCCTATATTTATAGGGGATGGATTTGAAGATCCTGATCAACACTGGTTCTCGTGTGAGGTTGTATGGAACATTAAAAATATTACCGATGAAGTTGTTAAAAGAAACCAATTTAGCACTACACCGAGAGACCATGTGTTGAGATGGTACATGAAGCTTGTCTAAGGACTTGCGCAGCCTAAGCCACTAAGTGAGATAAAGAACGCGCTGATTTTAGCATTTAAGAAACCTAATTCAGAGTCACAATGTATTATAGAACTGAAGGAGATCAAGTAGAAGGTAGTTGAACCTGTTTGGGAGTTTGACCAGAGATTCAAGACCCTAACAGGAAGATTAAATTTTAAGATCCCGAATGAGCAGAACAATCAATGGTTCATCGCTGCTCTCTTACCACATATCAAAGTACCCCTGATGAAATAGAATATTGCTTCATAGGTGGAAGCATTGGAGATTTCCATGAAGCTTGAATCATCCCCTATGGGATAATCTATCTCAGGTATGAGTCAAATATTGAGTCAACTAACTAGTTTGTCTCTACAGGTCGAAGATTTGAAGAAAGACAAGGGAAAAGAAAAAAGAGAAGACATCTGGTGGGTTAGATGCAAATCAGAAGGTCATAACAAGGAACACTTCCCTCTATTCAATGCATACTTGTCTTTTGGAGCTTTGAGCCCCTTGAAGCAATTCACCTTACCTTGGTTTGAAGTATGCAGAAATCGACATCGCCCCGGTGAGTGATATTACATGCAGAAATCGACATCGCCCCGGTGAGTGAAATTACATTCAGAAATACATTCAGACACCCAAAAACTTGTACTGCACATTCTATAAATAAGTAGGGCATGATGGTAGATATTGAAAAGCTTATGATATCATGCATGAAATATCAAGAAACATATACAAAATCCAAGGTGAAGTATATCAAGAAGGAAACAATGCACAATATAACTCCCCAGGAAGAGGAAACTTCAATCCTCATGGTGGATACAGAGGACAAGGACGAGGAGGAGGAATGGGCTGAGGCTGAGGAAAAATAATATGTTATAACTGCATGCATCTAGGACATCTAGCAAGGGATTGTCAGAACCCTTGTGCCACTTGCATTTATTGCAACTCCTTCGAGCATGTCATTGAGGACTACCTTATACTTCTAGCTAAGATTTAGGAAAGACAAGGACCTCAATAGAACCCGCAATTGAAACTAATATATGCTAAACCTTGCGGAGTAGACCCTAAAGTCACTATTATTACTTAAGGAGGTGCTTCTACAGGAAAGGATAGAATGATCCAAGGACATATCGCAAAATACTCAGGTATCAGGAAAGCTGTGAAGAAGTCTCAAGATTTTGATGCGAAGAAAGAAAGACATATATTCGAGGAGGCAAGACATGAGTTCAAGGGAGACCAAGGGTATTCATAAAAAACATGACCAAAAGTGAGAGAATATGGAATGCCTTAGGCATTTGATCAGTCGGATTTTCCGAAGCAAGGAAAATAGGTAAGTAATCTCACCAAATTCTTATACACCTGTCTTAAGTTAATTCAGGACGGGAACGTTGTGCAAGAACTACAGAACTTAATCAAGCAGTATGCAATAGGGAAGATAGACCCCTTACTGAATAGGGAACTACACCAAATTGGTAAGAAAAGAAGGACAAATAAAGAATTACATTTGAATTCTCAAATAGGAGAGTATGATATAGACTATGTGGTCCTCGACTTAGGGTCAGAGGTCAATGTCATGACGAAGAAAACTTGGGCACTGATGGGAAAACCCAAGCTGATATATTCCCCTATCAGGCTTAGAATAGATAATCAACAAGCTATCATCCCATTTGGATCATTATAGCATGTCCCTGTGGACATCGAAGGAGTTATAACCTTTGCATATTTTGAGGTAATTTAAATTGTTGATGACAACTGCCCTTACCCTGCGTTGCTAAGAATTGATTGGACCTTCAACAATTCCACTATAGTTGATCTGAATAAAAGACGTATGACCTTTGAAAGAGATGGACTTCAGGTCATTGCACCCTTATATCCAAATGAAGGTCCACGATACACAAAACCCATCAGAGAAGAAGACCATGCATACAAACTAGAAAATATCTACAAACTAACAGCCAGACGACAAGATTACATCAACCCTACAACCGATGGGAATCTAAGCTGGTGAAGTGATAGTGCGTATTCATCAGATTTAGAAAAGCTCCGGAGAACTGACAGAACCAGATGTATGAAGTATCTACTCGAAGATGTGCAATATTAACTAGAGAAGTTCGTTGGATCGACACAACAGTAAGCAATTTACCCACATTTGACAGTTTGAAACCTTTAGAATCCTTCCTATCAGATTTTGAAACAAGTGTACCAACAAAACAGAGACTGTTGGCCATGGATGAGGCCCTAAAAGCTACACTAGCAAGATGGTGGGGGACACATAAAAGGAATATTACAGACTGGAAACAATGCCGAAATTTAATGACAACACGATTCTCAACACAAGCAGTAAGTTGCGAAGTAAGGTATACTAGTCGAAGTTTCCCAAAGGACCATGTGCAAAGCTGTGAAGAGGTATGGAGTGAAATTTCTCAAGAACAATGGGTGCACAGATTCATTAACATGTTGTACATGACCCCTACCAACTGGTACCTTCAAGTGGAGTTGTGCCTCATCACTGTAGATTGGGAAGGTATGACTTAGAATTTTGTCACCAACTTTTCATTTGAAAGTGAATATCCTTCAGTAGTCCAAGAATTACAGATTGTGAGAAAGAAGGTATTCGAAGAGGCATCTAGCCTCCTTATGAAACAAGAAGAGGAAAAATGTACTGCGCCTCTCCAGAAATTGTAGAGCTGCTACAACATCAATGTTGATGACGACGATGATCTGAGGAAGGTAAACATCACTGAAAAAGAAGTCCAAAGAGATGTGGAGGGACCAGGAGTTGAGCTACCATTTATTGGTCAGCCAATCAAGATCAAAAAGTTCAACATTGGAATAGAGGAGACACCAAAGCTTGCCAATGTTGGAGATTATTAGGATGTTGCTACCATTGACAAGATTACAGAGTTGTTGCATGAATATCAAGACTTATTTCCGACCAAGTTCACTGATATGAGTGGTATAAAAGGACTTATGGGAGAGATGACAATACCTTTGAAACCAGGTGCAAATCCAGTCAATAAAATACCCTACATATTGAATTCAAAATACAAGGAAAAAGTGAAGATTGAGCTTGACAGAATGCTGGAAGCAGGGATTATTGAACCTGACAAAGAATCAGAGTGGATCATCCCTATGGTGGTACGAGACAAGAAGATAGGAGAAATCAGGATATGTGTGGACCTTAGGAAGTTGAATGATGCATGTCTACATGACCCTTTCCCTACACCATTCACTGATGAAGTATTAGACAACATGGGAGGCCAAGAGGTGGTGGTCGAAGCGTTCAAAGAATTTTTGCATAAATTTTTAGAAGCATATTTTGATGACTGGACTGTGTTTAGTTTGTTAAAAAACCATATTGAATGTCTAAGGCTAATGTTGGATAAATGCAGGTAGTGTCAAATTGATTCAAATCTAAAGAAGTGCATCTTCTTATCACCATTTGGAGTGTTATTAGGCCATATTGTATGCAAGAAGGGATTGTTGGTTGATCCATATAAAATTGCAATTATAGTTGATTTTCCACCTCCTACTTCAGTCAAACAACTGCGCACTATGCTAGGACATACTAGGTATTACAGGAAATTCATTAAAGGCTATGCCCAAATCACAAGACCAATGGAGAACCTGTTGAAGAAGGATTTTCAGTTTGGTTAGACAGACGAATGCTAGCAAAGCTTTGACACACTAAAACAGAAGATGGTCACTGTGCCCATTCTGGTTTTTCCAGATTGGAACAAGGAGTTTCATGTGCATGCCAATGCGTCTTCTATTGAACTGGGAGAAGTACTAGCACAACCGGGAGAAGGGGAGATCGACCATCCATTATCTTTTGCTAGAAGGAAGATATATACAGCTGAGATTAACTACACCACTACAGAAAGAGAAGGATTAGCCATGGTGTACGTACTGTAGAAATCCCGCCTCTACTTGTTGGGAGGCCACTTCAAAATGTTTACAGATCACTTTGTACTGAAATACCTAGTCAACAAGCCAGTGTTGGGGGGGCGAATATGTAGATGGATTCTGTTGCTTCAAGAATATGATTTTGAAATCATAGTTAAGCCAGGAATAATGAACAAGGGCCCTAACCACCTATCGAGGTTGGAACATGGAGAAGAACCCACCAGTTTGGAGGATACACTGTCGGATGCAAAACTACTCTCCATTAGAAATATTGATGACCACTTCATAGACATCATCCAGTTCCTGTCAACAGGAATGGCACCTAGTGAGTTTACAATTCCCTAGAAGAAACAGCTAGTAGTGCATGCTGCAGACTTTTCACTTATAGCAGGACAACTATACAAGATGTGACCTGATGAGATACTGAGAAGATGTGTTATGGAGGTAGAAAGACCATTGATCCTTGTAGAAGCTCATGAAGGCATCGAAGGAGGACATTACGCAGGGAAAGAAATAGTGCAAAAGGTTCTGCGAGATGGCCTTTGGTTGCCTACCTTACACAAAGATGCTAAGGATTATGCTAGAGCCTGTGATGTGTGCCAGAGAGTTAGGAAACCATTCAGACGAGATGAAATGTCATTAGCACCACAGATGAACCTACTACCATTTGAAAAGTGGGCCATGGACTTCGTGGGACCTATAAACCCACCAGGAAAGAGCACAAGAGCAAGTTATATCATTACTGTGACATAATACTTAACCAGATGGGCCGAATCCAGAACATTAAAATACTGTACTGCAACTACATCTGCACGTTTTATATTTGATGACATAATAACTAAGTTTGGATGCCCTAAGATCCTTATGAGCGATCAAGGCACACACTTCATCAATAAGACAGTTGAAGCCCTGACTGAAAAATTTGCAGTCCACCATCAGAAGAGTACACCTTACCATCCACAAGCAAACAAAATAGTTGAAGCATTCAGAAATATATTGGAGACAACATTGACAAAAATTTGCAGTGTGAATAGGGATGACTGGGATTTAAGAGTGCCTGCAGTAATATGGGCCTATATAACCACTTGCAAGAAATTAACAATGCAGGCCCTTTTCAAATTGGTTTATGGCCTTGAAGTTGTTGTCCCGATGGAATACTTGGTACCAAGCTTAAGGATTGCTGCGTTTACAAACATGGATGATACTAGAATTTTTTGCGAGAGGCTTGCACAGTTGGTTGAACTAGAAGAAGATAGATTCATTGGAGGATTCCACCAGTAAGTTCAGAAGGAACGAGAGAAGGCATATCATGACAGACACAACAAGAAGAAGGAATTCAAGCAAGGTGATTGTGATAACCCTAAATTGCACCACACATGCTTACCTGGCATCAGGCCAACTCATATCCCTTCATTGCCAAAACATCTACTGAACAACCTCTTTAAAAATACTCTTGGGTAAAGGTACACGCGCCCTAACCCACTATTGCACGCGTGTGAATGCTGGCAGGCCTCCTACAGCCCGCGTTTACCTAACAAAACACAAAAATAGGAAAGTTGCCGACGGGACAAAAAGCTATGGGCCAGTTAACTGAAACTCCTTGCCATGCATGATTGAGAGTTCATCCAAAACCCTAGATCCTTATAGCATATAAAAGAAGGGGTAGGGGTACCATTTGGAAGAGGAAAATTATAGCGAAGAAACTCTGCCCATTTGCCAAATCCATTTGTACCAACCCTTTATCCTTTCCTCAAGCCTAAGGAGAATTAACGCAAAGTAGTTGGAGGACAAAAGAAGAGGAGGAGCCCAGGATCAGGATCAAGGAGCGGTGGCCGGTCTCGACTTTGATTGTAAGTTGATTCATTTTGAAAATAATAAAAGAATACTTTTCCCATCCCAATGCATGAGTTATCTATGATTTGTGTAATTTATGCTTAATTTCTAACCCTCAAGTAGAAAAGTAGCATGCATGCGTAGTGTTTTGTCTTGATTGCAGGTTAACTTTGGAAGGAGCAGTGCAAGTAAGTGGGCAAAGCACAACGAAGGATCTACACCAAACATCAGTAAAAAGGTTAGTAGTTCCTTTCCATGCATGTATCGTGAAAGAGGGGTTTAAGTTTTGGGTGGTAGGTTAAAAATTCATTTTTTCACGGTCAAAATATGCATGCATGTCTGACCCTAGTTTTCTAGTCCGTAGGGTATTTTTCCCAACAATAGAATTGGCGACCATACTGGGGAAGATACTCTTTAGGGTTTCTGGATTTAGTTGAGTTTGTGGGTAGTTTAAGAGATTATATTTTCTGTTTCTTTGCCTATCTTTTTCTATAAGGCCTGAGCTAGCAGGGAGCCTAGTTCTTTATACCAGTTTTCCCTGACTGTTGCTTGACGACAATTTTTGGGACACACAAAGGTACACATGGCCTGCAAAAGGCTTGCACGTGTGTGCCCGCGCCCTAACCTTCTATAGCCCAGGTGTGAATGCTTGTTGTAGAGGTTTCAGTAGCGTGTAGGAGTTCAGAGAGCTTGAGAGGCGGTCCTCCTCTTCCCTGTCAGAATTATACATTCTCAGGGGGCTTTCTGGATCCTGTCTGAGTCTTGCTGGTTCACAGTCTTGTCTCAGTTTGCTTTATTGCGTTCTGTTATTCCTTGCAATTATTTTTCTTTTCTTTTAAGAAGAAGCATCCAAGCCTTCAGGAGACCCTGGTTATCAATACCAAAGGCCTCTTCCTAGTCTGGGTTGCCTGTGTTATTTTTGTCTTAGAGTTTATACATACATGCGGCCTGTGCAAGTGTAGCCCACGGGTACACGCGCTCTGTTGTAGCTCAACACGCATTTTCACGCGTGCTGTTTCAGTGACAGTAGCATGCTTGATAGGCTTCTTTTCAATCAGGGTGGGGCAGTCATCCCCTCCTATGGTGAGAAGTGTTCCTCTTAGGTGTTTGAGTCTAGGGTTTCACAGTCAGTAGGTTAGGGCCTCTTATCCTTAGCCTGTTTTTTCTTAGTTGATATTTGATAGAAAAGATAAAAAAAATAAACATAAATAAATAAATTGTTTTATGGTTTTTAGACAAGCATAGGAGTCTGAGATTTCTTGATTGCCATTGTGTATCTTTGCTCTGATTCTTTGCGATCTGCGCTTTAAGCCAGAATTTTGTTTTGTTTTCTTGGTTTTGTGCTTGTCGGCATTTTCCCTTTGTTGCTTCATTTAGTACTTAAAAAAAAAAAATATATCTCTTTTTCATTTTCTTCTTTGTTTGAAGAGTGTGTTTCTGCATCAATAGCTAGGAAGAAGTCTTTTGTTCATAAGTTTTTGTAGTGAATTTAGAGCATAAGTAGCTCGTATTCGAGTGAAATTCTTTTATGTTTGCTGCATGAAATCTTAGAAAAATTGAAAAGAAAAAGAAGTCTTTCTTTGTGAAAAGTTGTTGATTTTTGCATTTAGTAAAAGTCTTTTGTTTCCATATTTTTCATTTGTTTTTTCTTTGAGCCTTTACACATCATCAGTTTCACCTTCATACCCCATGACGTAAAAAATCCCATAAAAACAATGCTAATTTAAAATCTATTAGACTTTTTGTTTGTAGGGTTCACAAACTAGTTCAGGACTAGAGCCTTGGATTAGGTTGGAGAGGAAACTCTCCAAGGCCACTCAAAACCAAACATTGGAGTCTGTGATAGGGAGTGTAGAAGTCCAGTTTTGTGGAAGTTATCTAGGACCCCCCTCTAACACAGGGGATAAACAAGAGGTCGCGTGAGGAGAGGTAGTGGAGATAAACCCTCCAAAGCCGGACGAAGCGTAGTGGAGAACACATATCGAGGATTTGTTGTGGGATTCCATAGTTTTCACTTGCCACGGGGCTTCGTGGGTCTCGAATCCGTTCGAGGTCCTCAGTTTTCTTCTGGACCATTTTCTCTCGATACCCTTGACAGGTTTTGGGCTTGATACCCTGCTCATTGTGGTCTACTCGACTATCGACTGTACCCACCTGGTGACTGTTCGCATGTTGGCAAACTAGTTGCCAATCTTTTTTAGGGACATACACAGGTGACTGCGGGGGTATACTGTGGTACCTAAGACAAACATCGGGCCACAATTTACAGAGTATACGTGGAGGGTGCTTTCATTTTCGAGTTTCACTTGCACCGGTAAGTTGCTCTAGTGTTGGTTGTTGTAACTGTTCTTCCAACTAGTTTAGTGATTGCTTGACTTATCTCTTAAGGGCTTCATTTTTAGTGTGTGTTACTATTTGAACATGTAGAATACCTTAGCGTGTCTTGGATATTCTCACATAGTGGAGGATCCTACACTCCGTCGGTCACGAAGGCTTCTGGGCCTGCCGCCAGTTATACTGGAGCCACCCCTGCCACCATCGAGGCGGAAGCTAGACCAACAAGGGTCTTTCGAAGCAACCAGGTTACAAACCATTGTGCCCAAAAAACTCCCGGAGGAATCAACCGCCAATCTTGGATCAGTTGAAACCCCAACCACTGATACTGGGCCATCGATCAGTGTACCAATCCAATTCTACGAACGCCTGTCAGTGCCTCACACAGCTATGGAAACAAACGCTGTTACTTCCTCTAGGAATTCTTCCATTCACACCATCATTGCTACCACAGGAGAAGCATCTCCTAACTTTCCATTGTCGGTCTGGGCCACCACGGTCTTGACCGTAACTACGTCGCACAGTGGACCGACCCCATCTATCGTGGCAGCCACAACTCTCTTCACACCTAGTGCGACAGGCTCTCCGTTCTCATACGGTATGCCTAGTTCGGGCACAAGTCCTACACTCACTCACTCCACTTTACAGACTTTGGGTCTGGGGGCAGGGAGCTCTAACGCTCCTCTGCAAGGTCAACTTAGGGGCATTCCTATCCCTTTTAATTCTTTTCCTTACGCTGGAGGTCATATCTCTCCTTCGTCCCCTTCGCTTGGTGGTCTGCATCAGCAGTCCGTCGGGCAGCCTGCACACACGATCTCATTTGGAGCCGGGAGTCAAGGAACACCTACGCAAACTCTGCCGATAGGTTTGTGACCATTTGTTTGGAATGGGACGTTTGGTAACAACAGTTTCGCATCCACTGCTTTCCCATATGGGGGCACTCCCATTTTTGGACAGACTACTCCGGCGCAGGGTACTATTCCTGCGCCGAGGGCACATATAGTAGGACCTTGGAACTCAGGACAAGGATCCATTCCCTACTTTGGAATGCCATTCTGGGGTAATTCTTTCCACAATCAATGGAACCCTGGACAGACTTCCATACCTCTCCCATCAAGACTGGCATGGGGTAATCCTTCCCAAAGTCTTTCAAATACGATGCATGCCCAACACCCTATGTCCTTTATGGGGAATTAGCCAATGATGTCTCCACAAATGCAAAATCATTATGCTGGTCAGGGCCATGGTTTCTACCAGATTCCAGGCCAGCAGCCAAACTTTTCCTGGCAACCTGGTGCTAGTCAAACTCCAGGACCCTTTTTCCTAGGCTATCAGCAGCAACCCAAACTACCATTCCTGGCGACGTTACACTTGCCAGATTTGACAAGGTTGTTAAATGATCCTATTTGTCATGATCCACATTGGCCTCCTATGCCAACGAAGTTGCCTTCAGACATTCCAAAGTTCAAGTCCAATCCTAACGAAGATCCAGGTGATCACGTGACTACCTTCCATCTTTGGTGTTCATCTAACTCATTGAAAGATGACTCCATCCAGTTGCGATTGTTTCAACGTACTCTTATCGAGAGTGCCGTGAAATGGTACATCGATCTTGATCGCTCAAGATACTCTTCTTTTGGCGAAATGGTGATGGCCTTCCTTAACCATTTCCAGTTACCTGTGAGATACGACGTTGGCACAGAGCTGCTTGCCAAATTCAAATAGACGATAGCGGACCATATCTCTGATCATATCTGAGAGTGGAGATGCCGAAAGAGTCTAATCAAAGTACCAGTCCCACCAGCATTCCTTCTTGAGCGGTTCCTTAAGTCTTTAGTCCCACAATTATCCAAAGACATTGCGACTTCAGAAGTTTTCTCTGAAGAAGATGCCATCATGAGGGATCAATAGTTTGAGCTCATCTATTCTCAGTCTGGTTTATTATACAACATCCTTTCAAATGCACCACGATCTATACTGGATAAAACTAGACAGAGAGCTGGACCACATGCCGATGGTGTTGTTGGGTCAGCACAAACCAAGCCCACTGAGCACTTGACAAAGAAATTGCAACAGTTATCCATACAACACTCAGTGGCCAACCAGACTACTGCTTTGGGTGCTCCTCTTACCCAAATGTCAGAAGTACACTCCGTGCATACGACTAATCCAAAGGCCACCCAGCAGCCTGAAGGGAAGAAAAAACAACGAAAGAAGGGTAAGGGGGAGAAAAAACCCATTGATAATGCTGGCGAGGGCACCATGGAAAAATGGAAGGCGAGGTATCCGTGCAACTTGTGTGTGGAAGACCACCCAACCCATCTATGTCCTCGACTTGCAGAGGCCCAGAAGTTTGTCACACAGCAACAGCAAGCCGTGTTGACTAATCCCTTTCAGCATGAACAAAATTTAACTCAAGCCTCTACAAGTGCCAAAGGGGGCAGCCAAGAAACCTTCCCTCCTCCAAACAATTCCTCATCTACGAACGTATATATGGTCAGGGGTGATGCTTTAATAACGACTAGAGCGCACGACTATAGTAAACCAAGCGCCTCTGAGAAGGGTAAAGAAGCTGAGATCCCATCTCTTCCTCTAAAGATCGAGAAGACGTTGGGAGAAACAATGACACACATTCCAAAGGGTGCATTTAAGAAAGCTTCTCACAACCCAAATGCAAGGGCCACCCAGAATTACTCTGTGGTGAAAGATTTATCACAAACCCCTTGTGCGATGTCTGCTTTGGAGGTCCTCCAAAGTTGCCCTGCTCAAAGGAAAGCCTTGTTAACTGCTTTAGGCTCTACTGAGACTTGTAATCCGAGTACCATTGTGCTAGATACAACCGACTTAAAACCTCATCTGCCTTACCACGTAGCATTTCAGATAGTAGTGGCTCATCCCACGAAAACTTTTACACGTAATATCTTCTGCACGGTGGTCGACGAGGGTGCCTTGACATGCGTTATGTCGTTAGCATGGTGGAAGGCCATTGGACAGCCCGCTTTGTCTCCATCATCTACTCTCCTCACTGCTTTCGATGGTCATTCTTTCCGACCACATGGCATCATTCCTTCTTTCCCTGTGCAGTTAGGAGGGAAGACTGTGTGTGTCTAAGTAGAGGTATTCGATGCTCCCCTCCAATATAATCTCTTGTTAAGACGGAGCTGGACTTATGCTATGCAAGCAGTGGTTGCTACAGTTTTCTGAGTCTTGTTGTTTCTACACGATGGTCAGATAGTGACCATCGATCAATTGTCCTTCTCTAGACCTGACCCATCTTTGGGGGCATCCATGGTTCCCATGATTTATAATCCTCAACCCGGTGTCGTTAACGTAGGAGTTGGCTTGTGCCCATCCTTGATGGGTACCTTCGATTACCCACCTCCTCATGACGATGTCAAGTTTATATCTAACCACCACAAGGTTGAGATTTTTCAAGTTTCGTCGTTCCATACAACTTACTTTGAGGATCCTTGGATTCTTCCTTCCCCATCAGCCACGATGGATGAGACAGGGCACCCCGACATGTCCATGCCCTTGTCGGCTGTTGAAGTAGCGTACTCTTTCATCCAGCAAGCTTCAACTAACTCTGATCTGACTCCCGCACAAGAGTTAGATCCACTTCTAGTGCCTATTTGGGCTCATGGTTATCTTGATAAAATCGATTCATTAGACTTAGTCTTGCCTTCGGACGAAGCAGTAATCGAAGTAATGACTAGTCTAGATAAACCTTGGGAAGATCTTCATCACAGATCATATTTCCTCCCAAAGTTAAGCCAAATCAAAGCAGGACAATTCACCGTGACTATGACTGGAGATAGGTCTTGTCATACTAATCCCTTAGCTACACACAAGATCTATGCTGAGGGTAATATGGAAACCATTTCTGAAACGACACCTACCAATATCTCCAGAACCCCTGACATCCTAGACAATGTTTTCGTCGGAGCATACAGCTCCCCCGAGGAGATGCCAGGTATCGACCCAAAAAGAGTCTATCATGAGCTAACTTTGTTTTTTTTCAAGCTCGCTTTGAGATACGAAAGAAACATCCGGTGAGACTGCATTTATGCTTTTCGATCTCGTTCGGATTAACTGAGAAAAGTAACCATTATGGAGTCTTCTTTAATCCCTTTTCAGACTCCTTAAAGATGAAAAGATTGTTGAGTGACCTTGCTTCTTCACACTCGTGAAATTGGTCCAGAAGCACGTTCCTTAAACAGGTCTCCTTTTAAGCCCTTTTCAGACCCTTTAAACATGAAAAGATTGCCGAGCGATCTTGTGACCTTTCACGCTTGTTAAACTGAAATTTGAATTCACGTCTGTCCGGTGGTAGTTTACCCCTTTTTCGGTCCGGACGGTCAAATGTACGAACAAAGGTATACTCTATAGAATTCCCATTCTTTAGAAAAGTATTCTCAGGTACAACTTTATTCCTTTTTCGGGCCTGAGGGACTAAATTTACGAAACAGAAACCCCCACGGAGTCCATAGTTAAGCTCTTTTCAGACTCCCTAAAATTAAAAAGATCGTCGAGTGACCTTATTCTTTCACACTCATTAAAATGGTCCAGAAGAACATTCCTGATGGAGTCCATAGTTAAGCTTTTTTCAGACTCCTTAAAAATGAAAAAATGGCCGAGTGATCTTGTCCTTGTCACACTCGTTAAAATGGTTTTGAATTGATGTCTAATAGGTGCTAGTTTATCCCTTTTTCGAATCAACTAGACTATCTTCGAAAAAGGTACCCCAGTGGAGTCTCCTTTTATGCTTTTTCAGACTCTCTAAATATGAAAAACCACTGAGCTTACCTTCTCTGGGCTCGTTAAACTTACATCAAATGACGTTACCATTGTGTGTTCTATCAACCACTTTTGCATACCTTACCCATCAGCCTTGTAACAGTTTGTTTCTGCGTCTTAACACCTTTGGCCACTAGAGGATTTTTCCCGAGTATCATTTCCCTAGGACATCAGTCTTGTCCTTCTGCCTTGAGATTGTATGTTTGCAGTACTCGTTCCTCCATTGTAACGTAATATTCCTTTATTCTTTTTCAAAAATGATCAAAAAGAACAAAAAAATCAAATATACCCCAAAAAGAGGATGGGAAAAGTATTTTCTTTATTGGCAGCATAATGAGTCTCCCTTGGATGAAGCACATCTGTCTGTTTGATCATCAGACTATGGGATGTAGTACGACCTTAGGAAGCTTTTTATCACTATATAGAGTTGTGTCCTCCACCGTTTGGTTACTCTTCCAAACATATGGAGAGTTTGCGTTGCCTCCTGCTTCGTAAACTTATGATTAATAGATAGGCTGCATGAGTCTTATCACGTGTCGTGCTATTATCCAAGGGAAGTTTTTCACTTAGCCTGAGTTGGCCCCTCTGCAATATGTCTCTTTTTCGCATACCCGACCATCCTGAACATCCAATCAAGTCTTTGTTCGAAATCACTGAAGCCTTCAGTCCGATCATCAAGATTATCAAAGTCCATAACCGACGAGCCATCGAAGACCTCTGGGTTGTGCAGTCGTACACTCATATTACACTCCTACCCGAGCTTTAGAATATTTTGAAGTTGTTTCTCGAGCTCTAAAGTACATCCATCAAGCCGAATCAGCTTCTGGGAGATGGATACTTTATATGTATATCTTTCTGATTTCGAGATGGAGCTCCGCTGTGTATTATTTGCGGCTACTCTTTATAGTTATTTGACATGGATCTACAATTTATTTGATTGGTAGCCATGGTTCTATTTTATCCCGAGCATGGGTATGCCCGCCTCGGTGAGACATTTGCTATTTTGCAGACGAAACCTCCTGGTTCTTGATCCTTGGGCTCACTCATTTAGCATATCAGTACATATTGGTAAAATATTGGTGATGTATTTCGGCCATCAGATGCTCTTTTGACCTCACACATTAGGGGGCATCTGTTATAACCCTAAATTGCACCACACATGCTTACCTGGCATCAGGCCAACTCATATCCCTTCATTGCCAAAACATCTGTTGAACAACCTCTTTAAAAATCCTCTTGGGTAAAGGTACACACGCCCTAACCCACTACTGCATGCGTGTGAACGCTGGCAGGCCTCCTATAGCCCATGTTTACCTAAAAAAACACAAAAATAGGAAAGTTGCCGATGGGACAAAAAGCTATGGGTCAGTTAACTGAAACTCTCGGCCATGCATGGCCGAGAGTTCGTCCAAAACCCTAGCTCCTTATGGCCTATAAAAGAAGGGGTAGGGGTACCATTTGGAAGAGGAAAATTATAGCGAAGAAACTCTGCCCATTTGCCGAATCCATTTGTCCCAACCCTTTAGACTTTCCTCAAGCCTAAGAAGAATTAACACAAAGCAGTTGGAGGACAAAAGAAGAGGAGGAGCCCAAGATCAGGATCAAGGAGCGGTGGCCGGTCTCGACTTTGATTATAAGTTGATTCATTTTGAAAATAATAAAAGAATACTTTTCCCGTCCCAATGCATGATTTATCTATGATTTGTGTAATTTATGCTTAGTTTCTAACCCTCAAGTAGAAAAGTAGCATGCATGCGTAGTGTTTTGTCTTGATTGCAGGTTAACTTTGGAAGGAGCAGCGCAAGTAAGCGGGCAAAGTGAAACAGAGGATCTACACCAAACATCATTAAAAAGGTTAGTAGTTCCTTTCCATGCATGTATCGTGAAAGAGGGGTTTAAGTTTTGGATGGTAGGTTAAAAAGTCATTTCTTCACGGTCAAAATCTGCATGCAAGTCTGACCCTAGTTTGCTAGTCCGTAGGGTATTTTTCCCAACAACAGTGATTTAGTACTGATGTATGAAAATAAGTTTATAAAACACCAAGGGAAGTTCATAACGCATTGGCTTGGACTATATGAGATTACTTATGTTACTGAAGGAGGAGCTACACAATTGAAAACATTCAAGGGAGAATGGAAGGAAGGATTGGTGAATGGGAGTCGGCTGAAGTTGTACTATGAAAACCAGCTACCTCGCAGCTCTTAGTAAAAACAACAGGAAAAGGGTATAGGTACTAGGTGTAGTTGAAACTGGGTACCAGACACAGAAAAGACAGTTTGCACAAGGAGGGAGAGGAGGCATAAAGTAGAAAGCAAAGGCTACCCTGCACAGTCCAAAGTTGAAGAAAAATAGAAGGATAAGATACAAAGTGCCTCAGGATGAGTCACATGTGAATGTTGGGGGCCTGTTGGCCCTTGGTTATGGAAAGAAACAAAGAACAAGGAAGAAAAGGTGAAAAGTGAACTTCACGGAAGACACAGTGACTATCACTAGGTCGAAGTAAGAAGAAGAGAAGAAAAGATGGAGTGAAGTATGAAAATGCAAGCCATTGTATGAGAAGATCAAGGTTGATAGATCAACAAGGAAGAGGGATCAAGGACAACTCAACAAGTGGGAAAAATCCACCTTTGGATGCTTTGGAGCACCGGGTGGGAAGGAAGGAAAGACAAGTCGGCGAAGCTCGGAAAAAGTGGGTCAAGTTGAACTAGGGTTTTAGAATCCTAGGGTTTTGGCACCTAGGTTTCGGCCTAAGGTTGTTGGTGAGGTATTGTAATGTATAAATAGAGGTCTAAAGGGCCTAGGTTGGGTTGGTAATTCTAGTTGGTACGATATTGTTGTTGATCTAGCTCTATTATTGTGGTGAGAGAGAAGTGTTGAGTGAGAGAGCCTTCTGGTATTGTAACATCTTTAGATGGGTGTGAAGGTCAAGTCCTATAGCTGGGTGCATAGGAAGGGGAGAGAAAGAGAGAAGGGAAGGAGGATATGCTAGCTGAGAGCATAGATAAGAACTGTATTATTTATCTTAATAAATCATAAGCTAGTTTTGTGGACGTAGCCCGAGAGAGAGGGTGAACCATGTACATCTTATGTTGTGTGTGTGGTTGATGCTGAGATATCAGCCTCTGTATCTTGTTATTTGCATTGTGGTATTAGATCAGATCTATGAAATGTGTAGGGTATATCTAGCTTGATAAGTGATAGATGCGTGTTGTGTTGTTGTTGTAATAGATCCACTTGACATTCCTCTGGTTGTAGACATCTCTATCCTGCAACCCCCTCATAGTTGCTTTGGGTGAGAATGCATCTGCTTCGCAGGTGTTGGTAAAAGGGCCAGTTGCTAGGGCTTGTTGGTGCACACTTGGAGCTGAACTCTGGGTATTCCCCTATGCCAACTTTCCTTTTTCGTAAATTTAGTCCCTCAGGCCTGAAAAAGGGTTAAATTTATACCTGAGAATACTCTTCTAGAGAATCGAGGCTCCTAGAGTATACCTTTGTTCATACGTATGACCATCCGGATCGAAAAAGGGGTAAACTACCGCTGGACAGACGTGCCTTCGAATTTTAGTTTGGAGAGCATGAAGGGAAACAATATCCCTCAGCAATCTTTTCATGTTTAGAGGGTCTGAAAAGGGCTTAAAAGAAGACCCGTTGTTTTGGGAGTCCCAAGGGTGAAACCAAGAGTGATAACATATCATACATGTGAAGGCCCGAATTTGAAATCAGGATAGGCCTAAAAGGACTCCCGAGTCTAAAATCACTAGCAATGACATGGACACCAAAATGAAACCAGGATATACCTAGGGCATCCATGTGAAGGTAGGCTCTACCACTAAATTACGACACTTCTAGAGCAGCAATGATGGTTCCATGTCACAAATCAATGGGGTCGATCCTATGGAAAAGCAAAAAAGACATCGATATGCAGAAAGTGGAGGTGGAATCTTGACTTAGATGCAAAAAGTTGGAAAAATGAATTTTTACCAAAAGACCTTTAAAAATGACCCAAATCTCAAATATTTTCCCAATACCCAAAGTAACACGTATCGTAACATCCCACAAGAAACTCAAAAACCATACTAAATGATTTTCATACTAGAAAACATGACAAAAGGGTCCAAAAAATGACAAAAAGGGGCCAAAAAGTCTATAAATAGAAGCTGACAGCTCATTATCACCATTGTAAATTGAGAATTGATAAAAAAAGTCAAAAACACCCCTTTGTCGAAAGAGTTGATTCTGGGAGCTTCTGTGGATGAAACAAACTTCTGCTTGAACCAAGTAAGTAAAAACTAGCCCCTCCTGCATTTCCATTCTTCTTTTTTTCATTTATTTTTGTTCTTTGGTGGGCGCTAACCTTTAAAGAGGTCGATCGTACATGTACGTGGGCTGTCCAAGAACAACCCATGTGTGCACATGGGCATAAGATAATTTGTCTACGTACACATGAGACTGTTGCCAAGACAGCCTGCATATGCCCTCCAATAAGTGGAAAAAATAAAAAGCAAGAGTTAACTCCCCATGACTTTGTCATTTTGCAGGATGTATTTTCATTGGAGAGAGAGGGAGCATGAGGACATTGATTTTTTGGCCTCAGAAGACCCTGCTGCTATCACTATTTTATCACAATGTGGGTTGTTAAAATTCTTTCAGTGTCCATTCATGAGGGCACAACCTAGGTTGCTAAATTCTTTGATAGATTACTGGCATCCTGATGCTGAGGCATTTATGATCGAGGGGTAGTCGTTGACTGAAGACATTTACTTCCTGACTGGTCTCTCGAGGAGAGGTGATCCAGTCAACTTGCGTACTTTACCCCCTGGGCCTCACAGCATTGAGGAGTTGATTGGACTCCATTGCGAGGATGGTACTAAGGAAGTAGGTTCTTAGGTGCCTATAAACAAGATCATAAAACTATCATTGAAAGTGATAGTTCTACTCATTGCGCAGATCACTAGATCCACGGATTTACATCATGCCTCCCAAGAACACATGCATTGTGCAGTGTAGTGCTTAAATGCATGGATTTTTGACTGGAGTACAACCATGCTGGATTGCATGAAGAGAAAACTAACATAGTGTCGAATACAAGAACATCAAAACTTCAGGTTCAAGACTGTTTTATGTTCCTTTTTCTTTGAGAGGGTACCCAGTCTTAGTCCTCAAAAGATGATACGATGGCACATGCCCTCTCTCCTAGCGTTATGCAAATGGGCAATGTTGTTGCCATTAGAGGGGGGAGGGAGGACCATCGAGGCCTTCGATGATAAAATTTTTGATTGGTGGTCTCGACAGATTTCAACTATAGAGGATTACCCCTATGTTGTGATCAAATTCTCTAGGGATACTGATATGCTCATACCTCCCAGAGTAGAACGAGGAGAGCTAGGTATGTTTGTTTTTCAAAGTTGTTTAATTTTTATATATATTATTTTTATGTGTAACAGAGTATCTGAAAACTATGTATATGTTATGTACAGATGTGGGACTAGTGCATCCAGTAGACTTCTCAAGGACCAAGCAATGTCCTCGACCAGAGGCAGGACCAGCAGCAGCCGCCGAACCAACAATAATAGCAGGGGGGGGCTCTAGCTGAAGAGGCTGAGATAGTATTGAGATGGGTGGAGCGGAACCTCACCGCGTTCACTCGCACAGTCCCTATGGCAAAGGTCAAGGATCTTCCACCATCGATGTAACCTCACATAGTTGGGGTGCCACGGACTTGGGTCCAACTTTTTCGGCATTTGGAAAATGTTGTTGTTCACTATGGTAGGGACAACATGACCTGCCCTTAGGTAGGCTGGAATACTTACATGCCGAGGATATTTTTGTATATTTTTGAGGGCATAAGCCCCATGAATCTTACTGGACATATTTTTGAGGCGCTTGCACCCACCTATGTACTCTGATATTTTGGATATATATATGCATATTTACATCTTTTTACGTCTTATGGATTACATCTATTTTACAAATGTATTTACATGTGTGTGTGTTCTTTTTCTTACATGTGTGTAATGTTCCAATCTAATACATGATTAGCTAGAGTATCTATGATTTGATTCAATCTCCTAGGAACATAGATATACGTAATGTAATCAAAGATTTGTTCTAAGAGACGTGCCCTAAGGAATCGTCAGTGTAGAGTAGGATCATAAACATGGTGAACCCTATTTAACTGGGACACAACCAACTGAGTGTCTAAGTAGACCCGGAGGTGATAGATACTATGCGACAAAGTGTCACAAAGAAACTCTAAGACTGTGCTATATTCAGAGACATTGTTTGTGGTGTCACCTAAACAGATACCTCCTGAACATAACAACTGGCCCTGGGTGTGAGAATCACCCAAGCTGTGAAATCAAGCCTCTAAGTGTGTCGGCTAGCACCGTCTGCAAACCCAATGAACACCTCTGATTCACTTAACATTTTCCACAGTGAAAAAGATGACATAAAAAAAAATGACACGTCCATAAAACCAAAAGACAAAAATAAAAATAAAAAGTATAAGAACTATACATATGTAGAAGAAGTCACCCAAGGCGACCCACCTATGAGTAATACTTCGTTAGGTAGAGCCCATTTCTAGGCTCCGCCAAAGAATTTCCCTCAAAGTCCACCAGACGATAAGAGCCCTTCTTTAGAACCTCCTTCACGATGAAAGGTTCGAACCACATGTGTTTGAACTTGCTTGCCCCCTGGGGATCCTTGTCTTGGTCATAGACTAGGACAAGGTCACCTTTAGAGCAAATCTAAGGATGAATGGACCGATCATACTGACACTTGAATTTTTGTTTGTGAGCCTTGTTAGCTAAGGATGCATCACGATGTTGCTCATCGAGATGCTAGAGGTATAATAAACTCTCTTCAAGTGGTGAAGTGTCTGGCAATAAATGTACTACCAACTTTAGAGATGGGATCTGACACTCTATAGGCAAGACTAATTCTAGCCCGCAAATGAGTTGAAAAGGTGAGAAACCAGTTGTAGTCTTAACAGATGTTCGATAGGCTCATAATGCTGAGTACAACATCAAATGCCAATTTGACTTGGACGAATTGATCGTTCATTGTAGAATAGTCTTAAGGGACTTATTCATAGCTTCCACCTAACCATTCTCTTGTGGGTAGTAGGGTGATGAATGTTCTTGCCTCAATGAAAGATTTGATGTTAACTCAGACATCATTTTATTTGGAAAGTGACTGCCATGGTCAGTGACAATATTTCTCGGGACGCTGAACCTTGCTATTATATGGGCAAACGAAAAGAGAGTTGTTGTCTCGCCATCATCTTTAAACATTGGCATAGCCTCAACCCACTTCGTGAAGTAGTCTACTGCTACATTGATATAACAGTGCCCCTTTGTTGAAGGGGGATTTCATGTAGTGTAATCAATCCCCCACTTGGTGAAGGGACCAACTGTGATGATGCGAAACATGGGAGTGGGGTGTTCCCTCATCTTCTGAGAGAAGATCTGACACAGGTGGCACTTCTTGACCGATTCAACACAATATTTGATTAATGTCGGCCAAAAGTAACTGACTCATAGAATATTTTGGACTATTGCCAACCCAGAAAAATGAATGCCACATGCTCCAGTGTGGAAATCGTTACGGATGGTTTTCTCTTCTTCATGAGTGATACATCGATGAAGGATTCAATCTACACCTTGACGATATAGAGTGTCCTCAAGTATGAGATATTTCTTGGCCTGATGGCATATATGGCGATACTCATCATGAGAAGTATAGGTGGGGCACTTCAAAGTATGGATATAGACTAGTATATCTCCATACTAGGGGTCTGAAGATGCGATCAAAAACATTTTTTTATCATAGGCGACTCTTTGGGTATAACATCATCTGATTCGACCAGAAGTTTCGAGATGAGTTCCGAAAAGACCAACGAATTTTTAGATTTCGCCGAAACAAAATCCAAGTCGAATTCCTGGAGGATAACTATCCATTTACTGATCTTTTTGCCGGTTACACATCATGTCAACAAATATTGAAATAGATTCACAATGACAATGATAGTGGTCTTACGAAACAAGATGTAATGATGGAACCATTGGACAACATGAATTGTTGCCAATGCAAGTTTTTTGACGTGGGAATAATTGATTTTTGGTCCAACCAAGGCTCGACTCAGGTAATAAATCACATATTCTGAGAGAAAATAATCCTCTTGAACCAAGACCATAAAGATTGTCGACTCTACAACGACCAAGTATAATAAGAAATATTTATTATACTTGCGTGGTTGAAGCAGAGGGGAAAACGTGAGGGCACATTTCAATGCTTTGAAAGAGTGTTGAGCGGCTTCGTCCTAATGAAAAGAAACATCCTTCTTCAGTAAACACATGAAACCCTTTGTGATCTCGGCATAGTTTGCGATGAAACGCTGTAAAAATTTCGCTTTTCCTTGTAAACTCTGAAGTTTAGGGATTGTGCACGGGGGAGGCAACTGAACTATCACCTCAACCTTTAGAAGATTGACCATGATCCCTGTTGTTGAAACTATGAAACCTAGAAGATGACCTGATGTTACATAAAAAAATCATTTGTTTGGATTCAAGTGAATCCGGTAGTAGCAACATCGTTCAAAGATAAGTTGGAGGTGTGCGGGATGATAAGTTCCCTTACAAGATCACGATGCTAAATCATCAAGATAAGCCTCAACTATGTGTTTGAGGTCATGGAAAGATAAAGACATGGCTTGTTGAAAAGTAGCTCCAACATTTTTTAGACCAAAAGGCATATTTCGATAAGTGAATGTACCCTACAGACAAATGAAAGAGGTTTTGTGTTGGTCTTTAGGTTTGATCTGTATCTGATTGTATCTCAAAAAACTATCCATGAAAGAAAAGGCCTCACGACCTACGCATTCATCAACTATCTAGTCAATAAATGGCATGGGGAAATTATCCTTTGGACAGACCTTGTTCAAATCATAGAATTTCATACATACATGAATCGTACCCTATTTTTTGTTGACTGGCACGGGATTTGACACCCATTGAGTGAATTGGATGGGGTAGATAAAACCAACTTTGAGTATTTTCTCTACTTTAGCCGTAATAATTGTTGCTTTCTTAGGATTAACCAAACAAAGATTCTTTCAGACTAGCTTGGCATCAATATATGTCACGATTTCATGTTCGACGATTCTTGGATCTATGCCTGACATTTCCTCGTAAAACCAAGAAAACACATTGCAAAATCCTTTAAATAAATCCATGTAGATTCAAATCTCCTCAGGGGAGCAGTCCGCTCCGATGAAGATATTCTCCACGACGCTAGGGGTTCTGGAGACAACAATAGGTATTGTTTTAGAGATGGTTTCCATATTTATTTCAGCATAAACATGTGTAGCCAAAGGTTTGATATGACAAGCCCTATATCTAGTCACAGTCAGAGTGAATTCACTTGCTTCAATTCTTCTTAACTATGGGAGAAAATAAGATATGTGATGGAGATCATCCCAGGGTCTATCTGGACTACTCATTGCCTCAATATTCACCTTGTCCGAGGGCAATACAAAGTCTAAAGAATCAGTATTGATGAGGGAACCTTGAGCCCAAACAGGCTCTAGAACCAGATCTAACTCCTATAGAGTATACAACTTCTACCACAGACAAAGGAATGTCCATACCATTGTTCCCTATCCCTTCCATCATGGCTGATGGGGAAGGAAGAGTCCACATATCATTAAAGTAAGTCATTTGAAATGATGAGATTTGAAATATTTCAGCCCTAGGCTGGTCGGGGACAACCGATATGTATTGGACATTGTCGGTCGGAGGTGGGTAATTGAAAGTACCCATCAAAGGTGGGCACAAAACAACCCCTACGTCGGTGATGTTGGGCCGAGGGTTATCAATCATCAGGATCATGGATACCCCCGATCAAGGGTCAGGATAGAAGAAGGATAATTGATCAATGGACACGATTTGGCCCTCATGTGGAAAAAACAAGACCCGAAAAACTGGCGTGACCACTTCTTTCATAGCATAGGTCCAAATCCTTCCTAACAAGAGATTGTAGTCGAGGGACGCATTGACCACTTCAACTTTGACACACACAATCTTCTCCCCTAACTACACAAGGAAAGAGGGGATGATTCCATGTGGTCGGAATGAACGACCGTTGAAAGTGGTAAGAACAGTAGGTGACCAAGACAAAATGGGTTGGCCAATGGCCTTCCAACATGCCAAAGACATCACGCATGTCGAAGCACCCTCATCAAACACTGTGTGGAAAATGTTTTGAGTAAAAGTTTTCATGGTGTAAGCCACTACTATCTGAAATGCCACATGGTAAGGGAGACAAGGTTTTAAGTCGGTTGTATCAAGCATGATCGTTCCCGGATTACAAGTCTCAGTAGATCCTAAGGCAGCTAACAAAGCCTTTCTTTGAGAAGGGTAGCTCCAAAGGACTTCCAAAGAAGACATTGCACAAGGGGTTTGAGACAAATTCTCGACCATAGAGTAGTTTTGGGCATCCCTTGCGTTTGGTTTGTGGGAAGCTTTCTTGAACACACCTTTTGTGATGCGTGTCATTTTTTCTCCAAATGTCTTCTCAATCTAGAGAGGAAGAGGTTGTTTTTCGGCTTCTTTACCCTTATTAGAGGTGTTTGGAATTCCGTAGTTTCATGCCCTAGTTTTTATATCAATGCTACATTTCATCATGCACACATTTGCAGACGAAGGATTACTCGAAGACGGAGGGGGTACCTGACTGCCCCCTTCTGCGCTCGAAGAGGCTTGAGTTAAATTATTCCCATATGGAAATGGGTTCATTAACACGGTAGGCTACTGTTGTGCCAATAACTTCTGTGCCTCTGCAAGCCGAGGGCATTGCTGAGTTAGATGGTCTTCTGTGAAAAGAGTACATGGATACTTCAACTTCTTCTTTTCTGTGTTTCCCCCGCCAACATTATTGGTAGGTTTCTTATCCCCCTTACCCTTCTTTAACTGTTTCTTCTTTCTGTCAGGATGTTGGGTGGCCTTTGGGTTTATTTATTGCACACTGTGTACATTCGACGTTTGAGTAGGGGGAGCAGCCGAACCAGTGGTCTGGTTGGTCGTTGTATGCTGTATTGACAATTTCTGCAATTGATTCGACAGTTGATCCGCGGGCTTAATTTGTGCTGAACCAACAATACCATCAACATGTGGTCCATATATTTGTCTGGTCTTGTCAAGTATCGACTGCGGTGCATCTAGAAACACTTCATAAAGTAAACTAGACTGAGAGTAAATCATCTCTAGCTGTCGAGCTCTCATTATTGCTTCTTCTTCTGAAAAGACCCTCTATGTTGTAATGTCTTTAGATAACTGTGGTACCAAAGACTTAAGGAACCACTCAAGAAGGAATGCTGGCGGGACTGGTACTTTTATCAAACTCTTCTAGTGTCTCCATTCTCGGATGTGATCTGAGATATGGTCTGCCTTTGTCTGCTCAAAATTGGCCAGCAATTCGGTGCCGACATCGTATCTCATAGGTAATTGAAAATGGTTTAAGAAAACCATTGCCAATTTTCCAAAGGTAGAGTATCTTGAGTGGTTGAGCTCGATGTACCATTTTGCAACACTCCCTATGAGAGTGTATTGAAACAAACACAACTAAATGAAATCATCTCTCAAAGAGTTGGACGAGAACCATAAATGGAAGGTAGTCACATGATCGCCTGGATATTCATTAGGCTTAGCCTTGAATTTTGGAATGTCTGAAGGAAACTTGGTTGGCATAGGAGGCCAACACAGATCATGAAAGATGGGGTCATTTAATAACCTGAGCAAGTCTGGAAAGTGCAGAGTTGCCAGAAATGGTAATTTAGGTTGTTGATTATAACCAGGGAAAAAGGAGACTAGAGTTTGGCTGACACCAGGTTTCCAGAAAAAGTTAGGTTGCTAGCCAGGGTTCTAGTAATAACCATGGCCCTGAACAATGTAAAAATTCTATGCTTGTTGATATGTTGTCAATTGAATCCCATAATAGGACATAAAAGGTTGGGCTTGTGTTGCATTCCAAGTATTTTGGGAAGGATTGTCCCCTGCCGATATGACAAGCATAGGTCCTGAGCCTTGTTCGGGGTTCCATTGGCTATGGAAGGGGTTTCCCCTAGTTGACATCCTTGACAAGGGAACTGATCCTTGCCATGGATTCCAAATTCCTTGTGAGGAAGGAATTCCTGAGTTTTCCCCCTATGCAGGAATAGTACCTTGCATTGGATTTTTTTGTCCATAACTGGGGTTGCCCTTGGCTGAGATGGAAACTGATGAGAATGAATTTTACCAAACGTGCTGAACAAAGAGAATAGTGTCGAACCTACCGACATGCTATAAGAAGGAAGTCCTTGACTACCTTCTCCAAACAAACTATATTTGATGTTCGGCCCGACGGAGTGCTGGTGAGCACCACCAAGCAAAGGGGACGAAGGAGGTATATGAACCCCTCTATAAGGGAAAGTGTTAT
>JASDQU010242821.1:96289-107332 GCA_032191745.1 Picea mariana
TAACTGGGGTTGCCCTTGGCTGAGATGGAAACTGATGAGAATGAATTTTACCAAATGTGCTGAACAAAGAGAATAGTGTCGAACCTACCGACATGCTATAAGAAGGAAGTCCTTGACTACCTTCTCCAAACAAACTATATTTGATGTTCGGCCCGACGGAGTGCTGGTGAGCACCGCCAAGCAAAGGGGACGAAGGAGGTATATGAACCCCTCTATAAGGGAAAGTGTTATAGGGAGATGAAGTGCCCCCCATGGATCCTTGTAGAGGAGCATTTGAGCTCCCTGCCTTAGACCTAAAGTTTGTAGAGTAGAGTAAGAAAGGAAAAAGTTTGTATCGAAGCTAGGCATCCCGTATGAGAATGGAGGGCCTATCTCACTCTGGGTGAAAGGAGCAGTGATCACTGCCATAGAAGGAATCAAATAAATTCCTGAGGTAGAGGCGGTCGAGACAATGGTGGTATAGACCGATGACACTTGGTTAGGAGGTGGAAAACCCCCTATAGTGATGGCCATGGAGGGAATATGAGGATTCCCTGAAGAAGTAGCATCATTTGTCTCCATCGATTCTTGTGACACTACCTGACGCTCGTAAGGTTTAACCTGTATGATGATGGGAGGAGATAGTTTAGTGATTAGAGGTTTATACAGACCAAGAGCTTCTGCTCCAAGGTTGGAAATTCTTGGTTCCTTCAGAATCAAATGTTCTCCTCTCGGAGATGAGCTAGGCTTAGTTTCTTGTGGCCCGGTCACCTCAAAAGACCCTTGCTGGTCTAGTCTTCGCCTTAGCAGTGGCAGGGGTGGCTCCAGATTAACTGGCGACAGGCCAAGAATCCTTCACGATCGACGGAGCTCTTGATCCTCCATGGTGTGAGAATATCAAAGACACGCTAGGGATATCTATTTAACGTTAAATACCAATACACACTAGAAACATCTCCTATGAGACAAGATAAGCAGATCACTAGCTAGTTGAAAGAACAGTTACACTAGCCAACACTAGAGTACTGGTGCAAGTGAAAATCGAATACGGAAGCACCCTCTGAGTATACTATGCAAAGAGTGGCCTGATCTATGCCCTAGGTACCATGGTATACCCTCATAGTCATCTGTGTATGTCACTAATATAAAGGCAACTAGGTTTCCATCGCGCGAACAGTCACCAGGAGGGTGCAATCGACAATCGGGTGGACCACAATGAGAAGGGTATCAATCCCAAAAACTATCAAGGGTATCGAAAGAAAGTGTTTTGGAAGACAACTGAGGACCTCAAACGGATTCGATACCCACAAAGCTCTGTGGCAAATTCGATCAATGGAATCCCAATATAAGCCCTCTATATGCGTTCCCCACTATGCTTGGTCTGACTTTGGAGGGATTATCTCTGCTACCTTTTCGTATTGACCTCGTGTTTAGCCCCTGTGTTAGAGGGGGTTCCTAGATAAATTTCATGGTTATTGGACTTTCACGCACTCCCTAGCACAAAATATTATGTTTTTTTTAGTAGCCTTGAAGAGTTTCCTCTCCAATCCTAAATCAAGGCTCTAGCCTAGACTGAATTGATGGACCCTACAAACACAAAGTCTAATAAATTTTAATTAAGCATTAATTTTAGTGGTTGTCTTAAGTCAACAGGAATGGAAGTGGAACCAATGATTTTCTTTAAGAGGTGAGAGAGAAGAGCATAAGATGAAACTGAAAATAAACTACTTCTTCTTCACAAATAAAGATTTTCCAATTTAAACTCTTTAACCAAAATTTTTCGTAACTAATTTTCTTAGATCTTTGAAAAGAAAAACTTAAAAAAAGGTTTTTCTCTACTATGATCTACTTAATTTCCTAAGCATTCAAATAAAGAACTTAAGAAAACTTTCTTTTTCCTTGTTAAATAAAGAAACTAACCTGAACTACTTTTACCAAACAAGGAAATGATTTTTTTTTATTGTTTTATGCTTTAAAACCAAAAATTTGAAAATGAATTCTTTTCTCTTCTTCTAAAAAAGAAAGGGGAAAAATGATGACAAGTCAAGACCAAGAAATGACTTCAGGCCCATCGCAGATCGTAGGGAGTCATTGACAATACCAAGAAAGCAGATCAAAATAGACTCACGAACTTGTCTAAAAACCCTAATAAAGAAAACACAAGAAATCATTGATAAAAAGAAAGCTACACTGAGATCAGACCTAGGCAACATACTACTATAACAGAGACCAGGGATAGATCAAGAAAACCCATGAGAAGTGTGACTTCTGACATGGAATAGGATGACTGCCTCTTCTTTAAAAAAAAATTCTCAACACAGGCACGCTACTGACACTTCAGCAGCCTGTGTATGTACGATGGTTGTCCAAAGTCAGATCGCATATGTACATGTGCAGGCCCACTACATGCCACGTACACCTCTGTAACTTCTCAAAAAAATGAAAACCAATATTCAAGAAGAGGCAGGGAGTACTGTTATGGAAGACCAGAATCCCTTAAAGACACAGAAGCTTACAAAAACTCAAGAAATAGTAAATAAAATGATTAAAAACACCCAAAACGAATATCTTGAAAAAACCCTAGAGGTCTCCCCAGTACGGTTGCCAATTTTGCTATAGCGGGAAAACCGCTATGGACTACACTAGGGTTCTAAAGTATCGGTAGAGCTAACTGTATAAAGTCTCATAATTTTAACAACTATCCCGTCATCACCCCACAACAATACATAAAAGATAAAGTATAGAGATCTGATAGGCATACCTTAAACTCTGTGTAAGATGTCGATCCCTTTGTGATCAATTGTTTATTGACTGTAGATATCCTCCCAAGGCCAACCTGCATTCACCAAAATATAAACAAGAAAATACAAGCATGCATTCCATATATGGATTAGTGGGTTAGACATCATAAAAAATATTGTAAACAAATCATAAAGATTTAAGACATCATTTGGCGGGACGAAAAACGTATTTCTTTATATTAATCTCACAAAAGTTGTTTACAATATGATACCAACAACTACTCCTCGAACTCGGTCCTGGGCTCCTCTTCACCATGAACCAACGTCTTTCACGTATTCTTCTCCTCTTTAGTTCTCTCTAGGGAAATGGCAAGGGTTTTCAAAGGAGGAAGAAGGAATTATGGCTCAGCCTCACAATGTGGTTGCAAAATATTGGGGCAAAGGGGGAATAATGAAATGGGCAAAGTTTCTATGCTCTCGTGCTTCTCTCTAGAATGGGACTCCAACACCTTATTTTATAGGACAAAAGAGATAGTAACCATTGGGGTGACTGGCTATGGGCGGTCAAATGGTTAGGTAACAGCCCCAAAAACCCGTATCCCTTTGCAATTTTCATTTTTTGCACTTTTTGTGAGTGTACGCGGCCTGTAGTGGTACAACATGCATGTGTACGCAGAGAATAGTGGTGTAGGGAGCATACACCTTCAAAAAAATGGTTTTTTAGAAGAGTTGTTCATATATGGCTTGGAAAAGATAGCAAGTAAGATGGCCTGATGCCAGGTATGCATGTCTGGTTTAATTTAGGGTTATAACAACCGACCAAAAAGGAAAATGTAATATGGGATTATTTTTCAACTGAGACAAATATGGAATATCTAGCGTGGCAAGGAAAGGTAGTTATAGGTTAACCTAAGGGTGATACTGATGTGACAAAGGTACACCAGTGGGGTCATAAAATGGTTGAGGTGGAAAATTGTATCTAGTAGGCCCTCCCATATATGGATGTTGTTGACCGGTATAGGCAGGATTCGATTAATGTTGAGGAACGTTCATGAGCGGAGGGAAGCTCGATTGATTCTAAGGAGTGTAAGCCGGTTGATTGGGTTGTGGGGGATAAACAGACTACCCTTGAGGAGGGTAAACAGTTTGTCCCTGTGAAGGGAAAACATTTGAGCCTTGGGGAGGATAAGATGGTTGTCCTTGAGGACCCCAGGTGGGATTTGGGACACCCGTATAAGGTTGTCCAAAATATAATATGGAAGGAATAAGATTTGGTACTACTCCTAGTGGGTTATGGTATGATTTCCCCCTTGGTAAGGTTTATTAAACGTACCTCCTTGAGGTACTCCACAGGGTTGTGAAGAGTTTCCGACGAAAGGGGGTTTCGCCCATGCCATAGGTTGTGTTACAAATGTGGTTTAACCAATGAAATGGGGTTGTCCCCTAACATGTATGTGCAAGGGTGGTTGTCCCCCATACGTGACAAGTCCACTAGATGATGGTTCCCCCCCAGTCAGGATTTGTCCCATAGTTGATTATGTTAGTATGGAAAGGGTATGCATTCTCTAATGTAAAGGTGTTCCAACATGATTTTTTTGAACATAAGGAGTTGTAGTGTGAAAAGGTGTTGTGGTGGGAGTAATGATTGAAGTAACTTGTGCATGATTAGGTGTTACGACTCCAACATTAAGTTGGATTTGTGCTGACGTAGTAGCATGATTGAATACTTGTTCGATGGGATGATCAATAGTCTAACTGGGCGGTCCTAACTCAACAATAGTAGAGGAAAGAGGGTCATGAGGATAAAGAGGTGGTCGACTAAATTTAAAATGTTCATAAATATCATGTCTCGATGGAGTCCTGCATATGTAACAAACAAGTGTCTTTTGTGAATTTACCATGCCAACAGACTGGACAGGAGTTGCATACTCATCATTATCATTTTATGTGTCTTCCATCCGTGTTTCAATATATGGCCTCAATGATAGAAATTGAAATTCCTCTTCTATTATGTAACCAAATGAGTCTAGTTGAAGAAGGAGTAGTTCAATAGGATTTTCTGACATAGGGATAGTATAAGGAATGGGATCCTCAATCGTAACCAAGGATCTTTCAGGATTTTCTAACAAAGGAGCATCATCTCTCCTAACGTCTGAGCAATTTTTTACCTCTTCACTATAAATGTCTTTAGGTATATTAGGAGGTAAGGGTTCTGTTGAGCACTCAACACACCCTAAAAAAATCCTATGTCAAATTTTACTTTTTGGATGCCACTTGATCTTTTACACTGTCTAATCCAACTTCATTGTGAAAAATGTTGCCTTTGCTTATCATTTTGATTCTCATTTAAGTCTCTCAAATTTTTCTTGAACATGTGAAAAGACATAACTTAAAATACTAACATTTAAATAAATAATTGACAACCAAAACATTTCCCTGACACGCTCAAAGATTCACCATCAGGAAGAATTAAATATGAAAGACAATCACTCAATAAAATTGTAGTTGTTGAGTGCCAATCTTCATCAGCATCGGAAAAAGGAAGATTTATTTTACGAAAAGAATTACACGAGGATATCACCGATAGACAATACCTAAATCATTTTGGCATCAACACAAAGAAGTTCAAATCACCCAGAGGAGCAAGACAAGCAATTTGGAAAAATCTGCCAAGATCCCTTGAGTATTATTCAATAGGTTTAGCAAGCATTACATGTATGTACCAGTCTGCGGATTTTTTTTATGCTTGACTTCATAAATTTTATCCAATGTTGCTCTGTACACATGCCTAAAGGATTGATTTCAATTGCAGGAATGATGCCTTCAATAAAGATGAACACTAGGCGATCACCAAGGGAGCCGAAGGAAAAGGAACAAGAGGTGGGAGAAGGCTCTTTCCTAGCGGTTGTGAAACAATTAGACTTTTCCCCAAGACCAGAACCAGTCATCAAAACATCCACCAAGAATATTTTCACTCAGACTCTGGCCTTTGGAGACACAGAGGAAAGCATAGGGACCAAAGCAGTACTCCCATAATGGGATAACTTTTCAAGAGGATCAAGTGGGAAGAATTTCCCTAATATACTCCGCACAACGACCCCGATATGAGAAAGATCGATGATGAAGTCTTTCCCAATATCTAAAGATCGTACCTACACATGGTAGCAAGAAGAACTCCATTTCCCCCCTACATAGAACTCCTGAAGTGGCTTATCGACCACACAGACACACAAATATGTTTGATTAATGACGACAATGGTGAGTGTGTCAGGGTTTTCCTTCCGGTGGAGGTGCATAATTACTACAATCTCAGAGACCCAGAGGAGCGAATGAACACCAATTTTGTTGTAAGATTATATGATAAGCATGACAACAGCTGGGTAATGACTTCGTGGTGGAGAGAGGATAAAAATTACACCAATTGGACCTCCGTTTGGTACCCTACGACCAACTTAAGGGAGACACATATCTATCTAATGGCTCTCATATGTCGGTTGTATGGGGAGAAATATTGTTCGAAGTTTTCAAAGGCATGGATACCTCTACCTTACATGGTAGACATTTATGGGAGAGGCTTTAACTGGGTCACCAACATTTCCAAGCAGTTGAGAATTTGCATTCAACAGGCTTAGACTCCAAAAGAAGGAGTGACTCCATTCTTATACATGGATTGTTATTTATTGGACGTCATATGTGCCAGAAATATCTTTTCTGGAATGAACTTGAGCTGGCATGCATCAGAACTCCCATTCCATGTATATTTCAATGTCTTATGGGAGAACATGTACAAGAAATTGTATTCCCTCATATTTGATCAATTTATCACGCGTATTCATTTTTTTCTTTTTAAGAAAGAGTGTCCAAGACTATTGGTTGTGGCCAAAAAGATGATATCAAAGTTTTTCCACTGGTATTTGGATGAGAGCGACACCTACATCATGGTTTTCAGAGCCATCAAAGCAGTACACCTGTTACTTGTGTATGTCCCTGATCGACTTGTAGTAGGGGAAATTTTCTACCAGACCATCTTGCAAGGTTACAATGCTACTATGGTAAAAGATAGGAAGCATGCATTCATACCTTATGGATTTCATATAGGTTTCTACATGTTAAAAGACACCACTCAAGTCAAGCATGAAGGACTGATCCAATTGGATTTTGATTTCATACTGGCTCTTTTCACAAGCACGACCCAAAGGGTCTAGTCTTGAAGCACACATTGCAAGTATCATCCTACTGGCCATACCCCCATGGCAGGTTTGAAGATGAGGTCTTCACAGAGAACACTCAATATTAGGATGAAGTTGTGGAAAGGATGGCCAATCCTAGGATGACCAGGTTCAAAGCCATGAGCCTAGATGAACAAGCGACAACCCTAGATAAATAAACTCAAGAGGCCCTCAGGGCCACGGAAGAAATGATAGCTTCCGAAACAACATAAATTCCCCAAGCAGTCCCGGTACAAGGAAAAGGTTTTCCTATGGCACTGGACGCACAATAAAGGGGATTGTTCATGTGAGAGAAAGCGTACTAGATGATTGATAAGTTGCAGGATGATCCAGACATCATAGAAACCATAGGATCCCTGACAGATAACCCAGATGGAAGCCGAGCATGCCCAAGCAACCCCGAATTCACAACATCACCGTTCAAATCGTCGGAAGTTGTTTTGGCTTAGCCAGAAGCTGTTGAAGCATCACAGAGGACTGGTGCATCAAACCCCTTGAGTGAATTTATAAATATCTATGATGATGATGAAATCCCAGAAGTATCCCTTGGGACCCTTGTGCATGTCGAAGAAGAAAAGGGACCTAAGAAGACATCTTCTCCTGTTCCCGAGGTCCAAACCTAGGAGGTACCACATAAATAAAAGGAAGCCAATAGTGTCCTAGACACTAAAATACTTGATGTGTCGGAGACCCAAGTGGACAATCCGAAGGATTATCTGGGGTCGGGCGAGCCAGAGGAAAGAGACCCATAGCAAAAAATCGACGTTTCAACAATCGACGAACAAGTAAGTATCGATTATATCCCCAACACCTCTATTTCAATTCATACTCAAACACTTGATGAGTGACAGACAAAGGTTTGGCCTTCGGTGCCTAATGAGATAGTTCAAGAACCCAATCTTGAACAAGTACATACCACCGGGAATCTGGGAAATACACTCACTTGGGGGGATCAACAAATTCATGAACCCATGGATGAGGTAGCCAACATACATCCTATAGCTTATGATCAGAAAAGGAAGGCTATTGTCCAGTGGACCACCAATAAAAGGAGGATTACTTTAGATCACTCCATCGTCACCACTATAGAGGAACATTTGATAAACACATAATATTCCAAAACATATGGGATTATTAGCATGGGGATGGTGATCTATGATGCCACTAGGGACAGAGTAAAAGAGATGAAAAAGAGTTGGCCACCGCCCTGAAAGAGATAGAACATTTGTGCCACTTGGATAAGTATTATTAGGACACCACATAGGCCATGGTGTACCTAAGGAATGAATTAAAGGAGGCCTATAGCAAGTTCAAAGATGAGTGACACCTATTCACTAAAGGGATAGTCAAGCTCCAGAATTATACTCTCACGACACTCATGACGTGCAAGTATATGGAGCGGTGGTATGAAAAATCTCAACAAGACGTGGAGAGAGTCGACTACATTAGTGCAGTGCAACAGAGCTGAGATAAATAAGAACACGACATTTAAGTGCTGAACGAAAGAAGTATTGATCACATAAAGAAATTGGCCTAGTATTGGGTAAAAATGTCTCGGGAACCACACCAAGAAATTAAAGAGAAATGGGCCAAGTGAGAGAAACATTGGATTAAGATCAATCGAGTGATGAAAGATATCATACTTCCCAATTTTAGCACACCTTATGACTTTGTCAACTTGCACGACATAGTCGAATCAAACACCAAGAAAGATGCATCATGGGTCGAAATACTGGCAAAGGCAATGGACACAATGCCAGGTCAGGTACGACAATTTATGGAACACTCGATCAAAGATTGGGCTATGCTGCAGTAGTTAAGTACCAGTCTGGTGAAGTATTGGGCACATGTGATAGAGATAAGAGATATTTACGTGACCCCGATGGAACAACATAGATTCCCATACGCCAACACCTGGGAGGAGTTGTTCATCAGTTGGTTGGAGTATGAGAAGAGTCACCCTTTTAAGTGATATTTTGAGATGACTGTTAGAAAACTGTTAGGAGATAACGCCATATGGAGAATTTTGTTTTACTCATCTGTACTTTAGCCATTATTTTTAGTTAATTTTATGTTATAAATAAGAGCATCAACCGATTAGTTAAGGGTTGATGGTTGTTGCAAGAAACTCTCATTTCCTGGTTTTTTTAAGAACTATTTCTAAGCTACCTTTAATTGAGAAGTCCTTCTGGACCAGAGACAAGTTTATGTTTTCATCAAATGCATGTATGATTGGACGTAGAGAAAAACTATTTCCTATCTTGTCTCATGAATGGATGTTGTAACAAGTAAGAGCTATTAAATCTATTGATAAGTTATCTAAAGCAATGTTTTACATTTCTTTCTTTAATGATAAAAATGAATATTTGTGTTATTATGTGATGGATGATTAGAGTTAGGTGAATTATTTTACTTGCCATTATTTATCACATATGTGTTTTCTTTCTGATGATTTGTATCTCAGTCAGTATTTGGATACTGACATGGTTAACGTATTAGTACACGGCCTTTGATATAGAATTGTTGTTTGCATGCTTGAGTAGTGGGTTATCCCAAGCTCAACCTCTTCTCCATTAGTCAAACTTATTCCCGTTTCGTTACCTAGTTGGTTTATACCAGCTCCCATTCTTATATCGACCCCATCTAAGAGAAAATAAAAAAAAGAGAAAGTCTAAACCGAAGGAGAGGCCTTCACAAGAAAATGTAAAGCCCATTAATTAATCGTCCAGATCATAATATCTGGAGAACCATTCCACTATTAAATGTTGTAGATTCTAATTGGGCCTCAGTGATGGGTTTGGTTCTAGCTGTTGAACTAAAAGGATTTAGGACCGATCATTAGGTTCGTAGCTTTCCAAAGGAAACCCTTGCATCCTACGTGATCTACAAACACCTTTATCATCTACAGTCTTAATCTTGAAAAATTATTAAGTAAACCAACAACACACGTTAATAAATATAGAAGAACCAACAAGAAAACACAACCTTCTCTCAATGACCGTACTAGTTGGTGATGAAATCCAATATCGTGTGATCAAATTGAGAAGGAGATAGGATATGAGCGGGTGGAACAATTATGTTGGCGGCCTGCTTAATGAACTTATGACTTAGTGCAAGATTCCACACAATAATTGTGGATTTACCCTCCAAGGAGCCCGAGTGAGTTTGACTAATGTCTGTTACAGGTACAACAAAGACTTCCCTTCACCATCACCTTGTGTGAGGACCCTAAATATTATGGCTAATAAGGATACCAACTCATAGTCAGCCTCTAGAAGGGTAAAATCGACAGTCCAGTCCAAATGTATGGGCATGATAACAAGTCTGAAATCCTTCAAGAGAACTGAGGACAAGTAGATCGATAGAACTCCAGAGGACCCTAAATGGATTCAGAATTCATGAAGCACCAAGAAAAAATGAAGACAATTGGACCTCAATAAGAACCCCCAATATACGATCTTATTACTAAGAATAGTTAAACCTCGAAGGGATAATTTCCGTGGCCCTCCCGAATATGACCTCGTGCGTAACCCTTGTGTGAGAGGGGGATACCAACTATGCTTATACGAAAATTGGATTTACTCTCCCTATCACAAGATTCTAAAGTTTGTTTTTAATGATTTGGAGAGTTATACTCACATCCTAATCCAAAGCACTAATTATTAGAAAACAGGACCGCGGAGCAATAAAATAAAACAAATGCAGAAACAAAACACAGAAGACACACAATAAAAGAGAGACACAGATTTACGTGGTTCACCCAGTGTGGGCTACGTCCACTAGAGAAATTGCCAGGTCCTTCCTTTATTATTATCCAGCAAATGAAGGGATGCAACCTACAGCAAAACCCTCTGTAACTTCCTCTTCTTTCTCTCACAGTCTCCTCGCTCAGAATACAATATTCACCATCAATCAATAGCCGCAATACATTTCCCTCATAAAAGAGGGTTGCCTTCTAGGGGAAAAAAACCTAACATAATCTCTACTGTTAGATCTGCGACCTTATAATGAACGGTCTAGATTTACAATGAAATTACATATACTTTTACAAGGCAATTTTTGCTTCGGGGGCTTCGCCCCCGAACCCCCGCTTG
>JASDQU010242821.1:107432-133221 GCA_032191745.1 Picea mariana
ATTTCTTTCGATGAACTTATTTTTACGGGAAGGAGAAGAGTTGTCTTTCTTTCACTATCAAACACGAAAATGTAGAAATTTCATGGAATTGTTTCAACAAGAATCCAATTCAATGCTAAATTATTCAAAAATTGTTTCTAATATCCAAAAACCAATCATAAAAAGTATCTTTTCATTTGAATATGAGTATGTATTGATTTAACTTAATTCTTCTTATGCCAAAAATATTTCACTATTGTAGTTTTTAGACAATTGGAAGCAAGCATCATACAAATAAAAAAGAACACTCCCACAACAATCAAATAATAAACAAAACAAACTAAACTTTTCAAAAAGAATGTTAAAACAACAAAAATCAGTAATGAAATTTGCTCGGAAAGATACAAAGATCAAATACAAATTAGAACAATACAAATATCTTTGATTTTCCTTGTAATAACCTTCAAACGATCATATGAACGAGAAAGTATAAAAAATGAACCCAAAATCTCGAAGAGAAAGAGTGATTTCATAACAAGGAAATAATTTAAAAACATCCGAACAAAGATTAAAAAGTATTAAAAATAAATAGGTTGTAGGCTTGATAGAAGACACAAGATGACATAACAAGTCTTGAGTTGAAAGAAGAACCCAAAAAATTACACCCAGCACAAGAGTATTCAACAATTTTTTCAAAAAAGAGAAAAATCGACGCTCTGGTTATATCAACACTAGAGCTCTATAGCACTCCCTAAAGCAATGCAGGGGGGCGTTGATACTTAAATCAACGCTCTGGATGTAAAAGAAGAAGGGAGCAGGTTTCTGAGAAAGAAAAAGAACTAACCCAGAAAACAAAAACTCAGGAAGGCTTGATCACCAGTCTGTGTGAGACGACTTCAAGACTGACAACAAATGTATAAAAGAGAAAAAATACAATGATAAGGATATGAAGATGAGAAAAAGATAAGACAAACCAAGGAAAGAAACTGAAACTAAAATCTTTGATCCCCAGTGGAGTTGGCAATTTTTGTTGTAGGAAAATTCCCCTTCAGATAGGTGAATGTCCTCTTACATCCTAGACCCCTATGACCAAGATAGAAAAATGCTAACATTGGACACTGACATTCCTTTAAATGTAGCTAAACGAGTCAAAGGAAAAACAGGAATAAAGTATGATGTACCTTTTTTTTTATGCTTTTCCTATCTTGGTCCAAATGAACTTGATCTTTAGACCCTTTAATGAGATCTGCAATTCAATAGAAACAAAGACAATGCATGCTTCATATTCTACCAAGATTAGTTTAAAATAGATTTATCAAGAAGATACAAGACTATGCAATCATAAACAAACTTTAAGGAAACAGGACAATCATATATTAATGAGAACATAACAAGGTACTTACAATCTGTAGATGCAGATGCAACAACCTTGCCAAGTTCTTCTTGTCCAACCCCTTGCTTGAAAGATCCACTATCAGAATGACAATAATTTTCACTAATATTCTCCTCCTTTTCACCATGATAATGCCTCCTTTTATAGGCTTTGGGAGGCTCAACCACTTTAGTTATATTTGGAATAATTTGAGGATATGACTCCATCAATTGTGGTATCTCCCTTAGATACAGCCTAAAGCTTGGATTTGAGCCAAACCAACTTGGATCATTTCTAGCTGTCCTTGGAGATAAGGGGAATTTCTTCACAATATTCTCTCAACCAATCAACGCTCCCTCAAATATGGAAACAAAGTGCTATAATGATCCATGCTAATGGGACAAGGAGCGCTAGCACTCCCTACATGTGAGAAGGGGAGCATTTATCTCCAAAAAATCGTTTAAGATGATAATTTCCCAAGGCAAAATATTGTGAAAGATTTCCAAATTATGGTTTTTCCTTTTCTAACATGTCTTAGAGGGTGTATAAAGTGTTCTTATGGTTTCATCCTCAATGTGACACATACATGACAAAAATACGATATTTGTGACACTTGCGAAAAAAGTGCGACATTTGCGACACTTACGATAATGATAATTGGACATCATTGAAGTGAGGAATTTTGACATGTAACAAAACTCAAGAAACTGATTGATGCTAATATCATCATACCTTTGAGGTACTCTGAGTGGGTGGCTAATCTAGTCTCTGTGAGGAAAATTAATGGTGAAATCAGACTTTGTGTTGATTTCAGAAATCTAAACAGGATTTCCAAGAAAGAAAATTACCCCTTGCCCAAGATGGAACATATTTTTCAAAGGGTGACTGGTTCAGCAAGGATGTACATGATTGATGGCTTCTCAGGCTACAATCAGATCTCTATTTTACCTGAAGACAGAGAGAAAACAACTTTCACTACTCCTTTGGGCACATTCATGTATGCCAAAATGCATTTTGGTCTCATGAATGCAGGACAAACCTTTCAACGGGCAATGTATATTTACTTCATTGGAGAAAAGGAAACATTTGTGGTCATCTATCTAGATGACATTACAATGTTCTCAAGAACTGATAAGGAACATTATCATCATTTGAAGAAATTTTTCCTAAATTGTAGAAAGTTTGGATTGTCACTCAATCCCAAGAAGTCTTTGTTTGCTATGAAAGAGGGAAAGTTGATGGGGAACATTATCTCAGTAGAGGGACTAAGGATCGATCCAAGTAGAGTAGAGGCCATCAAAACTCTATATCTCCCTAGGTCCAAGAAGGAGATTCAATCTTTCCTGGGTAAAATAAACTTTTTGAGAATATTCATCTCTAATTTGTTGAATTGGTTAAGTTTATCACATCTATGCTAAGAAAAGGAAATGACATAAAATGGACTCTTGAAGCCCAAAATTATTTTGATAAAATCAAACAAGAGTTGACTGAGGCACCTGTTCTTATCAACCCTCATTACTCAAAATAATTTTTGATATTTTCTTTTGCCTCACATGACACATTGGTTGTTGTTCTTCTTCATAAAAACACATATGAGATGGAGCAACTCATTTATTTCTTCAGTATAAAATTAAGGGATACAGAGATTAGGTATGATATTATGGAAAATAAGTCTTATTCTTTGGTTAAAGACCTTAAATCCTTCAGGGTATATATTTTTCATTCTATAATTATTTCTTGTGTCCCTTTAGCTTCTGTGAAAGAAATATTAATCCAGCCTGAATTATATGGAAAGAGGAGTAAGTGGATTGCCAAAATTATGGATTATGACCTTGAAATGAAGCCTACTAAGTTGGTAAATGAGAAATTTTTGGGTTGTTATATGAATCAAACTGTAAAGAACTTGGGGTTAATTTGATGAATGTATATTATGTATATCAGCAGACTGATATTGCTAACAATAGCTCACAAATCAGTTCTAAATTGACAGACTGTAATTGGTACAAGGACCTTATACATTTCTTGTAGACATTGTAAGCCCCACCTGGACTTGACAAGACTAAGGTGAGATATTTAAAAATCAAAGCAATATGATACTTCATTGTTGATCATGTTTTGTATTGGAAGGATCCTATAGGGGTTCTTCTAAGATGCTTAGATCCAAATGAGGCAAAGAAAACCATGTCTGAATTTCATGATAGCTTGTGTGGAGGCCATCATTTTTGGAGGACCACATCATATAAAATACTTAGATCTTGGTACTTTTGGCCTAGTCTATTCACTGATGTCTGTGCAAATATCACGACCTATGATAAATGTCAAAAGTTCTCAGGAAAGAAGAAACTAAAATCCATACCTCTAAAACCCATAATGGCATATGGTCGTTTCCAACAATGGGGATTAGATTTCATTGGAGAAATCCATCCAGCTTCAAGTGGTGAACATCAATGGATATTGACTGCCACTGATTATTTCACCAAGTGTATAGAATCCATTCCTACAAGAAATACAACACATAAAGTATTTATTGGCTTCCTGGAAGACCTTTTGTCAAGGTTTGGATGTCCTAACAAGATTATGACTCATAATGATACATATTTTAAAGCTAAACCCCTGGTCAAGTTTTGTGAAAATTTTGGAATCCAACTCATTCGTTCTACTCCTTATTACCCTCAAGGTAATGGCTTGGAAAAATACTCTAACAAAACTATAGTAAAGATCATCGAAAAACTACTGGAGGATAACAAAAAATATTGTTATTGAAAGCTGAAATTTTCTCTCTTGGCATATAGAGTAATCACCAAGAGATCAATTGGTACTACCCCATTTCAGTTGGTCTATGGAACTGAGGCTATATTTCCTTATCAAATTGCATCACCTGTAGAAAATTTGTTACAAGATAAAGAAGGAGAAACAAATGACATGGTCAGAAGGATGCATCAGCTAGTAGAAGTGCAACAAAATAGGGAGCAACTCCTTGATAAAGCACCGAGTCATCAACAGAAGATCAAGCAAGATTTTGACCACAAGGTAAACAAAGAAGATTTCCATCTAGGAGACATGGTGCTCAAGTGGGATGCACAAAGAAAAGACAATGTAAACCATGGTAAATTTGAAGCCTTGTGGATTGATCCTTTCAAGATTTATGAAGTTTTTCAAAATAACACTTATAAATTGCAAAACTTGGAAGACTCTGAACTTTCTGGTGGCCGAGTTAATGGGAATTTTTTTAAGAAATATTTTTCTTAAATACATGAGTGGCTTTGCATTCCATTGTAAATACCAGTTTTAGTTTGATTTTGTTCTTTTGAATAATGAACCCATAGCCCTTGGATAAGACATTGAAATTGCTTGTTCTTGGCAACTCACATGGAGCATGCCATCCCCCGTGGAGACAATGTTATCACATAGGTTGTCATTTGTAAATACAAATATTTAGTTTGATTTTGAGTCATGGTTTTACCTTAGGTTATAGGTTTTAGGTCCCTTTTCCCATAGAAAATTTTCATTTTTTGGGGCATGAATAAATTATGATTAGTTTGGTTTTGGTTAAAATTCATTGAGTCACACATTTCAAATTTATCATTATGAACTTGACATGTCACCTTCTCCATGTTGTACCCTGACCCCATCTTCTTGTCACTCAACTCGTTAAAGTGTCATATCTAATCCAAGATGTACGCTTCCAACTCAGTAGGAGAGTTTGCAATGCGTTTCAAAGTACATATTGCATTTATTACCACCAATTCTCTTAAAAGGTCATGTCATTGGAGATCTCCTTGATTTAAGAGTTGAATTTTAAATCAATCTTCAAGGATTAATTTTAGGGATTTCTTAACCATTTTCTCCAAGTGTGCAAAATATCCCCAAGCTTGGCGCTGCAAAATAGTGTTACGGAAAAGCGTTGCACACTTCACTGCAAACTTGTTGCAAGGGATGAGTTGGCAATTAGACCACTTGAGAGTGCTCTTGAGAAGATACAAAGCCATCAGCCTCCACCTCTAGGATACCAGGTACTTCATGAGATGTCCCACCTTTTTTTAAGGCCGAGAAAGGGGTTAGTGAATTCTCCTTTGTATGGCATTGTGAATTGGTTTTCTGGCACTATGAACTATCTCACTGACTTGTAATTAAGCTCCATAATCTTATCCCCTTGATATACAACTTATCTCTTGAAACCATTAACATCATGGGATTGAATTACCTTGTCTTATGATCCTTGGCCTATACATCACTCTTTCATACATCTTTTCCCAAACCCTAACTCTAGTGTTGCAAAATCTATGCATTCAGCAAGGGCTGCAAAATATTTGTTCCAACATCCTTGCAAAGTATCTTTTTTTCCAATTCACCATCTATTCATAGTATTTATGAAGATAACCTCACTGTTAAAATATTTCAACCTTACTTAGAAAATTTTTCATTGTGAGAGGTCTGTGTGGATTTTTCTTATTGATTCTATTAGCACTAGGAGTCACCTTCAGATTGCATGGAAGGAAAGCTTAGTACCCATCAATTTATATGTGAATGAAAGAGTGTTTTAAATGGTGAAATGGAAAAGGGCTCAAATGGTAATGTTCTAACGCAGACAACAGGGCTAGCATGCACTAGCAATTAAGGTCTTGGTTAACTTCTATCAGTAATTTGGGAGTAAGTATGAACAGAGGGAAGACTTGAGTGAGAGGAGTGTAGGGACTGCTACAAACATCAGGTCTACAAAAGTCTAAGGAAGAAAGTTTCTAATCACAATATCTTCTTGACATCAGAAACTAAAGAAGCTAAATAAACATATAATAATATAATGCTCAAACATCTACCATAGAATCACCACAATAATTCATGTGAATCATTCAAAGCATGAACATTTACCACCATAAGAAAATAGACTGAAAGAGAAGATGATTTCTATTAGCCAAAAAGTCTTATGATCAGTACATCACTAGATCATAGTCACTTCATAAAAATATTACAAGTAAAAGGGATCCTTGCTCAACCATACGAACCCACTAAAGAAATTGATCTATATATATATATATATATATAACAAGAAAGGGAGGCAACAACTGGAGGTACGAGCTGGCTTGTTTCCCTTGAAAATCTCTAAACATTTATTTGTTCTAACAACTAGAATAACAACCTATCCTATAAAATAGGGAAATGTTGGTGACTAATCCAATCATGCTTCTAACTAGTTTGATCCTCTTTTGCTGCTCATCTTCCATTTTTCTATGTGTCCCTTTGGAGTCTGTAGTTCTATTCAAAATTCCAGCTGCTACTTTTGTAACTTTTTCCATCATCAAATTATCCAAAAAGTTGTTGGCCTAGTCCTCCTAGATTTCTGGTGTTTGCTACAAATTTCCTTGTGTAGTAACTCTGGGTAGCGTACCATAAAAAAAAACAAGGAGAGAAGGTAGTGCATGTAGGTAGAGCCCCTGTGTTGTGCTTGTGTGTAAACCTGATCCCTACCAATGATCTAAAAATGAAGAAGACTTGTATTCTTGAAAATATTTGCAAGTAAAATTTATGTGTTAAAAGAAAATGGATCAAATTTGCACCACATCATTAATAGGATTTACTCATTCAATATGAATATAAAAAACAACATAATCAATGAACAGAAAACACATAACACAGCAAATGATAAAGGAGTTCACCCCTCTCTTGGGCTACATCTCCTGGTCCAACTTCCAATGGATCATTTGTATTATTTTCTCAAAGTGCTCAAAAATGTGCTTTACAATGCTCAAATTACCAAATAGACTGCTCCAATGGCTTCAGAACATCCAAAAACCCCTAGCTAGGATTTTTTGGCACCTCGTTTGGCTAAAAATTGAAGAAGTTAGGCTTCCTGGAAGTCCCCCCTTCAAGCTTGTTGTCTCTGCATCTACAAATTGCACCTCCGTACCTTCAAGCTAGCACACACGCTTATTTAAGCGTAAAAACCTGGCACTGAACGCAACCACACAAATGATGCAAACTATAGGACGGTTATGGGCGCACCAACCCCTAACCGCCAAACTCGTGGGCACATGTGGTCACCATATGACCTCGCGCTAGTGCAAACGAGGGATCCATTTTCAAGTGAATAGAACAATGACAAATGGTGGGAAAAACCGTTCCAAAATAACAAACTTAACTCTCGTGCCCTCTGTGTGTGGTCACATGTGGAACCGGGGGCTGGGACTCTGTTTGTAATACAAACTTCCACGCACGCAATAGATTAAGTTCATATGTATAAAGCAATACAACTGTGGGCCGGGGCTAAGCCCTGGCCCGACCCCCTGCCATATGAAACATTACACAAATTTAAATACATTATAACTCGTATACATAACAAGTAATAATGTGTGGTATGTTGGTTAGGAGGCCATTGCTAAAGCGCTGCACACGCATGGAGGTCCGGGGTTCGAGTCCGATGGACTCCATAAAATTTTGAATAGCCAACCAATACAATGGTGCCACGTGGTAGCCCATGACTGGGCCACGTGGCACCACACCATTCGTCCATTAAATGCCACGTGTCAAAATGTCATTCACCCTCAGCTACCAATCCAATATTTCCACATCATCATATGCCACTTCAGCGTATGGATGTACAGCCTCTGCCATGTCAGCGTACGACCTCTGCCATGTCATCCTATATGGACTGCATAGTCAACGTCCTTTTTTTACCTGTTTGACGATTTGAACAGATCGTGATATCTCTTGCTCCCGATGTCCGTTTGAACCCAAATGATTTGTGTTGGGTTTGCAATGACAAGGCCTACACTCTCGTTCAATTTGAAGAGATTCTGAGCACTTTGAATTTTTGAGCAAAATTTGATCCCCTGATCAATCAAATATTACATAGTTCCATTATGTTGCACCCGTATGTTGATTCTGTTCTCTATGGAATATTACACATTGCCTTTGAGCAATGTCACTTACGCTGTGTCTCTTACAGGTTTGGGTAGAATTAACAAAATGCAGTGCCTTTCAATCTTGAAAATGTACAAAGCAGTGTGTGTCCTTTCATGATGACAGAATCATTTTACTTAGGTTCCTTGACTGTAACATAAGTAATGCCTTTTACCACTGGGTGAAGCTGTCACTTAGAAAAACTCAAAATCCATATAGCTAAATGCTTAGAAGCTTGTCTAGATGGCACATCTAGTATGTGCATATAAGTTAACCCTCCCAAAAAGGAACAATTCTAAAAAATGGGGCTTACTATTACCATCTATTTTGTCATTTTAACACTTAGCCTCACACTCTTTTTGGTAGAAAGAGGATCTTCAATTGGTACATCAAACTTCTTTTTCCTAGCATTGATCGGCTTCTTCTATGTAGCTGTGCTCTCCTTAGTTGTTGGTTTATCATCCTCAATAGCATCTTCAACCAACACCTTGAAATTCCTTTGGGGTACCTCATCTTGAAAGTGTTTTATCACTGCCTTTAACTTCCTGTTCTGAGACTAAAAGCCTTTGTTCTGTCTATAAAGATTCTTCAATTGTTTATGAAGGGGTAGAGCCTTTCTCACTATAAACCTTTCCAAGTCAAGGGTATGATTGTCGCCAGCCATGATTTCTTCCATTTGAGCCAAGTGGACCTTGTCTTCTTCTTTAAGAAGAGTTATTTCTTTCCTTGCATCTCTAATTTTATTGATAATCCTTTTGTAGGTCTGACTGTCAGGAGGGATAGTGGCATGCTCAGTATTAATAGGATTTTCCTTGGACTCCTCTTCCTCCTGCATGGGAAGTGTTTTGTCCACCTCATCAGGTTTCTCAGTGGCCTTACTTTTACCCTTCTTTCTCTGCACATTGGTTTCTTCATTTCTTACCACTGGCTCCTCGAAGTGTTTCACAGGGATTTCCTCTTTTCTCTCCAAAGGCCTTTTAGTACCTTTACCTTTATGTACAAGGGATACTTTTTTTCTTTTGACAAAATTCTCAATGCCTTTCTCAGAGGTCTCATCTCTCTTCTCCAAAGGTCCTTTAGTACCTTTACTCTTCTTATTTTGTACAAGGGTTTCTAATTTCTCCTCTACAAGATTTTTAATATTCTTCCCCTTCTTATTTTGAATAGGGATATCTGGTAAGGACTGCTCTCTATAATCCTCCTTAGGAATTGATGACCTTGTGAAAGGTATTTTACCTTTGATTTCGACTATTGGAGGAGAAGGGAAAAAGAGAAGCTTCTTCCCTCTCTTAAATGTAGCTTTGTTAGAAGGAGGCACCTCTTCTAACCCTGGTGGAGGAGGTGGTGAAAAATTTCTGTGTGGAGAAGGACAGACTTCCTCCTCAGCTTCAACGACCTTCTTGTTGACCTCTGACACTTGAATAGGGGCTCTTCCCTTTCTCTTCCTACTGGTCCATACTTTGGTATCACTGGTAGGTGACAAAGAACTTTCCCTCTTTGATTGAGGAGTGGGTGCTAAATCCAACTTAAAATGAGAGGTAACCACAAAATGCTCCCATGAAATATCTTTCTTGCCCAATTCCTCAGATACTAGCATTCTGATTAATCTAGAGTGGAAAAGGCTAGAATCCACATATTTAGATTTGGCCTATATCCTGTCTGACATCTTACCTATACTCCTCAACAAGTAATAAGGAATATTCATCTCAACCTTACCAGTAAAATGTAGCAAAAATATTATATGGTACTAGTATAATGTGTTGAATCTCCCTTCACAAGTAAAATATCTCTGTTTGATCTTCAGTAGTCTCTCAAATTATTCAATCAATAGGCTCCTTGGCATACTTTTGGACATGTCATTGGCTTGATATTTAGGTTTGAAGAGATCCTTTACATAATATGAACTCAAAGCCATGGGTTTGACCCACCTTTCACCTGTAATGGGGATCCTTGTTGCAACTAATATGGAGGCTTCAGTCAATTCAAACTCCAAATCCCCAAACTTAGTTTTCTTACCATCAAACTGTAATGCAAACTATCTTGCTACCTCTGGATGGCCTCTCTGCATGTTTTGATAGAAGAAAAGACACCCTACTCTTTGAAAGGCCTCTCTTTCCATGGGTTCTGTATTAAAAAGAAGCATGTCCACTGGTTTTGTCCTAACTATCTTGCCTCCTTTATGTGCCTTCTTCGATTTAGGGGTCTTTATGACTCAGAATGAGGGTTCTTAAAAGGTTTGGTAACTCTTAGGAGAATTTGAATGGGGTTTCAAATATGAAAGGATGAACCTATGCAACTGAGTAAAACGTTTAATTTCGAGATAAAAGGAGGCAGGGGAAGCATCGAGAGGTTAAGAAGTGCCTTTGGGTAGTGCAACACATACGTAGAGGATAGACCAATCTAAATCTTGCAAATTCAAGGGCTAAGGAAGACAATAGAAATATGACTTATATATGGGCCATGAGGTTTACAGGTCTAAAAAAGAGAGGAGATGCGGCTATCATACAAAGATGAATCTTTTACCGCTGTGAAAACTCAGCAAAACAAAAACCCGATCACAAATTTCCTGTGAGGATTAATACGCAGAGGAGGTAACAGTGGATACTTGTGTAGTAGACACCTGTTGAGCTCTTCAATGTGATCATATGTTGAAAATGAGGAAACTTCATCCCTGGAATCTCGCACAATAGTAAGATTTGGTTGACATTCGGTCGCTTGATTAGAACTGGACAATTCACATAGCACAACACTATTGAGTTTTCAAAATTAGAAACTGTTATCAAGGATCATAAATGAAAGGTCTTTTGAAGGCATTTTAACCGACTTCTAGCACTAAAAACAAGGGATATGGTATCGGTCGTGGCAATCATGACTTGTGGTGGTGGTATGATAAACGTGACAGACGCTACGAAACTTCCTGATGAGTAGGCAATGCTTCCAATTCAAAATTATGATTAGATAAGTAAGCGAGGACAATGAGGCATGCTTGTGAGGTCATGAGTGAGGAGAGAGGTGTGTCAAATCAGCCTGATCATGGGAGGTATCAACCTAGGGGAAAATCATGAAAGGGATTGTAACATCCCCCGAGTGTCATCCCACTGGCCGAGCAAACGCTATTGTGCAGAACAACATCATTCTCATACTTAATTAATAACATGCATTTAAATCGAATTAAACACATTTAACTCAGAGTAAGCACAAGATTACTGCTAACATAAATAATCCCTGGCATTAACAATAATTCATATGCACAACATAATACATGATACATATAAGCATCACAGGCATGAAAAACATAATATTAAGCATAAGCTGATACTTATCTTTGAAATCATGGTAATTCCACCAACTATGTGCAGGCCTTCCACAAACCTCCTAGCCTTAGACCATGCTGCTCATCACTCTTAGTAGTAGGTCACCCCCAAGTTGGGACTAAGCTCCACCCAAGGCAAGGAATCCTAGTGTAGGTTGAGGTTACAGGGAAAATTGCACAGAATAACTAGAAGGATTCTTCCCAGGATGCCTTCTTATGCCCACTACTCATGGACTCTCATTCCCTACATGCCTGTTCCTCTCGGGAGTATACACCTTCACAAGAACAGTCTATCAATGCTTCACCTCCCTCTATGGGTCTCGGTAAAAGGCCATATCGGGAATTCTCATAGCTCCGTAGCTGGTGCTGGACTCTCTCTAGGAGAAAACCACTTCCCAACAAACTCTCTCACCAGGAGAGAGCTTCTCAAAGGCCTGACAAACTGCCTCTTCCACAACAATCACCTCCCTCACTTGGAGAGAGGTTACACATAGGTCATACAACTTGTTTCCTTAATATTGGTTCCTAACACAGTCAGGAAACCATGAGGCTTAGCACGAACTTACATTGGCCAGCAAGCCACACACAGTCCAGCACTGCGTGGCCACAACAGTCAACTGGGAAAATGGGTATGAACACCTGAAATGACAACAATCAGCGCCAAGGCATAATGTGGCTCTGTGATTATAGGATGCGTTGGGCTTTCCAACAAGCAACACAGGATGCATGGCTCAGCAATTACGGAACATTGGGTTTTCCCAACCAGCCATACAGAACAAACTCATGGTTCTAGGTTTCGAGGATGCGTGATAAGCAATCCACGCAGAGGTCAAACACATACTCGACGATTTTGATAGAGGGTGTATTGGCTCCTCCAGAAATCAACACAGGCCTTTGGGTTTTAGAGTTGCATGAGGGTATTCTTGCAGAGGTCAGATGGGATTCACAGTTAGATAGTCAATGGTAGAATGGAGGAGGAACCTACGCAACAATTGAAGGGAATGGAAGAGGAACCCCCAACACGGCCCAACTCAATAGTTTTAACTGCATGTGCTTGCATTGACACTTGTCACCCATGAGGCTCATTCCTTCACATTTGGAAGTCACTCGTCCTTCCAAAGAACTTAGGATAAAACATCACATTTCACAAGGCTTTTGGAATAATATTAAAATATTATTCCCAAGGACTTAAGCCCCTAGTCTCAACACTTAGCCTCTCTTTGCAACCTTCCAGCCCCCAATCCCTTACCCACTCTGTGGAATCTTAGTCCCCCATCACTCATTCATCATGGTCGGTCTGCAGGCAGTGGTGTTTATATTTTTATTAATGTTCTGCATGATTACATATACAAAAGCAGGCTCCCGGCCTTAACACTTAGGATCTCCGGCCTAATAACACATAATCCCACCAACTTATATAAACTTGGCTAACCAGCCTATAAAAAATAATTACATTTCATAATGCAATATTTATACTTCATAGACATGATTTATAATAGGGCTCGGCCTTGGGGAAATTACAATCCCCTCCCCTTATTTTTGCACTGTCCTCAGTGCAACTTTACACTGCATCTACAAGATTTTCAAAATTTTCAAAAAGATGCAGGTACTATGCCTACATAACATCTTCATGCTCCCATGTCACATCCTCGAGACCGTACCAGGTCCATTGGGCCTTTGCAAGCCCTATAGCTCAATTTTGGAGCTGTTTGTTTTTCCTGTCCAATATGCACTCAGGATGCACTTGCAGGACACCTTCTTGTTCCACCTGAATCACATTCCAATCGATTACATGATTAGCATCAGGTATATATATTTCTTAAGTAATGAAATATGAGACACATTATGTACAGTCATGGATGCAGTAATGCAAACATATATGCAATGTATATATATGTATATACAGAAAATTTTAATAACATTATAACTGTATACAACATACACAACATACAATAAATAGAGAATTGTACTTATCTTTTGATTGATAAGACCTTCCACCCCTGAGCAGGGCTATGAATCCATCGGGGCAATGGCTTCCCAATATATCCATGGTCCACAATCCTTATCCACATGGTATAGGCCAAGGTACCAGACCTTAGTAGCACTCCAACCATTCAACCCTCAGCAGGACTCCAACCAATGGTCTCTCATTCCCCACAAGCATGTCCCACCTGGGAGTATACACCTTCATAAGAAAAGTCCATCAGTGCTACACCTCCATTTCCTTGGGCTTCAGCAATAGGCTGGATCGGAAGTCTTAGAGCACCGTGGCTCGAGGAGTTCCAACTGCCCTCAAGGTTTCCAAGTAGCATCTTCTCGAGATACTCTTTGTAGTCAACATTTTAACTTTTATCAACATCATCTCATCTGCATCAACCACATGTAGTTATCATGAGAGAACATAAAAGAATTCATTTAGGAACTCCAATTAGTTCGAAAGGAAATTAAACTTTTATCCCCAAAACATGACATTCTATTTCATGATTCATCTTGGCTATTGCCATATTATGAATGCAGCCATCCTTGTGATTTTCCACAGGCACCAAACTGCATACAATTTTCCTGCAAGACTTCATCTTGCATACTGCCAACAAATTGTCAGTATTTTCTGTACATCATAATTCAACATGTACAACATCTTATGCAATGATCTTAGAATTTCCTGCACCTAGCAATTCAATCAAAATTACCAAACAACTTAATAAACTAGAATGACTCGTCACTCTATGCATATGTATGTTCACAGTAATATCTGTAAGTTCCTTTTTTTTTTTTTTTCTGAACAAGTAAATTTTTCTGTAGTCAATGCTCATGTGACTACTTGACTTGCAACATTCCTGTTGCAATGTCCAACAACTCCTGAAATGTCCTCAACTTCATGAGTTTACAACATTTCAGTTGTTAGTAGCAATTATTTCCATGCAATGCATTTACTTACAAAACTCATTCAACTATTGCTTTTAGTATACACTTCTATCACTTACTATGCATGAATGAAATTCTCAATGCATACTTATTCGGTGCACCTTGCATTGAATTACATAATGCTCTTTATCTCAGTCATGTATCTCACCATCCATGAGTTGGAATTCTGGCCAATGTGTTGACACATTCTCCACACACTTCCTATTGTCTTCCCAATTAATTGGATGCCTTCCTTTTCAACCCAAACACTATACCAAGAATATAATTCTATGGTGTACATTAGCGTTAGAAAAAAGGTTGCAGCCCAAGTTTTATTTAAAGGTAGGAAGATTTTAGTACCTGTGTGGCCCATAATCTTTCCATATATGTACCTTTCCATATCCAACCATGTCCTGGTCTCATACATGACTAGCTTACTGGCATTCATTCTTATAACAAGTTCTTATCTTTCAATTCTTTGGTTATTACCCCATAACCAAATTAACATGACATTCTACTGTGTGAGTGTGTGCATTCAGAAGCTAAAAAGCTTTGAATTAATACAGGCCTCCAGCCTTTACCACATCCAGTGGTATGCATTCAATAATATAATCATGTGATTTTATAAAATAACTCTGGCTGAGGAAATTCTTACCTAAATTTCCTTTCAGTAATTATGCAAAAAGTGTAATAAAAACTCATACCTGCATGACTTCCATTAATAAATTTTATACTATCTGAATGTCTAATGGCAGTAGAAGCTTTCATTCTTCTTTTATCAAACTTATAATCAACACTTCAGCTTTCTGTTGCTTCCCTCCTTATGCAACAACATCATCAATAACACTTGCAACATGCAAGCATTCTTTCCTTAGGCTGACCAAATGAGCCATAACATACTTGCTGCCACAAAATTGCAACAACTCCTTTCTCCCTATAAAACTTTTTTTTTTTCTTGTTGATCCCAGAAGTATTCAATTCTTCCCAGATTCCTGAATCTTCTTGTGCTCTCCACTGTAATAACTGTGCATTATTATTCCTTCCCTAAGCACTTTTGACGCAATTTCCCCACCTTAGCGGGGTCTGCTGACCTCCCAGTCAATGGATCTTCAACTCTCAGAGCTGGAGCAGCTCTTTGAGTCCCTACTAGAACCTCCATGGAACAAATCCACAGGCCTTGCATGAAAACTCACCCGCAAGAACTAGCGGCGGCACAAGTTTCTCCTACATGGCCACCAACTATGAACACGTGCCTATCCAAAAGGCGTTTCAGGATTTCTCATACCGGGTGTTTCGATATGAGTTACCCTCGACTCTCTCTATCCCTGAAATCTGAAACAAGAGTCTAGCACATGCTAGCTCTTCCCTTAACTTCCACTGGCGTGACCTCTAGCTATGACATGGGGCCCCAAATTTTGAGTGTTACGGGACTTTACCCTTCATGAACTTCGAGGATTAGCTCTCCTCCTTTCTCTTGAGGTTCGAACTCCTGAACCCCATTTGCCCCAGATCAAAGGTCCACAGTTTTCCGGGTTCAACGATCCAAATCAATTCCTCACGAATCGAAAATTCATGTTTCGGGGTTTCGAAAAATAGTTTCCCCTCTTTTCTTCTGATCTCTAGTTTTCTGAAATCCACGTGAGTCAGATCCAATGACTCAAAGATCCTCATAATCCAATAGTGTGGATCCTTTCTCGTGAATCAGGACTTCGCAGTTCGTGAAATTAGAAAATAGTTCTCTTCCCTTTTTCAACTTCTGTCTTCATGAACTTCAAGTGCGTCAAATCAATGGTTGACACTCGCCATGATTTAATGGTCTAGATCTCTCCTCGCAAATCAGAAGTTCATGTTTCAGGATTTTCGAGAACAACTTCCTCTGTTCTCCCAACTTTCGATTTTTCGATTTCCCGATCAAAGGAATCAATGGTTCGATCTTCCTTGAGATCGACAGTTCAATACCTCCCCTGAGATTTTGAGTGTTGAATGACTCTTAGCGTCATCCTCCTCATAGTTTCTTTTGATCTAACGATGCATGACTATCAATGCTTCTCCCTCCAAGGATTCCTACCATGTGTTCAGGTTCTCAATGAATTATTTCCAAATATCTTGGCGTCAATTCTTATGGAATTGAATTCCTCCTTAACTTGAAGGATTTTGAATATTTCGAAGGCTTCAATGGTGTTTTCCCTCCCAAGCTTCGGTTAATGAAATTTTAACTTCATCTTGTCGCACAATTGCGCTCTGCGTGCAAACTTGCATTGTTTTTCCCTGAGATTTTAACTTACTCAGTCTCTAAGGAACTTGACCCTTCTGTGTTTTCCAAAAGACTTTCTAGTGCCCTCCTGGCACCCTCTACGCTCGCCTCCTAGAGTCTTTTGAACTTAAAACAAGTTCCCTCTATAAGCACTCCTTGCACTTGATATGCACACTCTACATACAAAAGTTTTACGCTATCTCTTCTGAGCTTCATTTTATGAACTGGAAGCATTATGTGTCTTCTTCCATTTATTTTCACTTTGTGGAAATTCAAATCATTTCTGGCACTCCTCAACCTTCCACAATACAATGTGTAGACGACTAGAATTTTTCAAGCCTTTGTTTCTTGACAATTCCTTCATCATTCATAAACAATCCAATTTAATAAAATGTTTCAATTTCATGAATTTTTCAAGCTCTGCTCGACCCTGTAATTTTGGGTGATAGCTCCCTCTTTCTTAGTCCCTACTCACATGACCAAGGGTCATGACCAAGTGCTATACTACTAGGTGCTACTCGGGCCTTCAGCCTTCGAAGAGTTTAAGGCACACACAACTATCTCCTGGAGTTCCGATTTACCGAATTTGCGTAAATCAGGTGGATCGATGGTCTATGTTTACCCAACATCCAATGGTTAAAATCCATTGCAGTTCTTCCATATTTGAATATTTTGGGACTTCAAAACTTCAGGTTTCAGGGTTTTAGTCCTCGAGGCTCTCATACTTGCTTTCCTTTCCAACCCCCGACTTCCAAAATCTCGATTTACTTTACCCTCCAGGCCCACATATCACAGTTGTCACCCACAACCATGGTGGCACGTGTCACGTTCAGGAGGGTCCACGTCACCTTCAATGACATCATCAAGTCCCACCATGCTCACTTTTCTTTTTGACCCACTAGCATGTGGTACACACCCATGTCTCCATGTCCATTCCAAGTGAAATCCTACGGTTAGACCTCTCTTAGATCTACGGTGCAGATCCTTTCGGCGTTTTGGGATTTCAGGGTTTTGGGTTTTCGGTAACCGAGAGTTCATGATGTAGCGACTCCAAGTCTCCCATCACTTCAATCCCCGAATTCTGAAAATTCGATTTCCTTACCCTCTGGGCCCACAACACAGTTGTCGTCCACCCAGGTAGTGACACATGGTGTCCTTAAGAAGTTCCACCTCACTCCCAGTGATGTCATGGGGCCCCACTACTTTCACTTTTCATTTTGGAGTTTTGGGCATCAGGAGTTCATGCATCTACACATCTCAAACTTCTGTTTGCCAAAATTTTGAAATTACGGTCTATCATCTACTTGATCCAACTGTCAAGTTCCTCTCCTACGATCTACGATGTAGATCGTTTCAGGATCTTGGGGTTTTGGGTTTCGGAGTTGTTCACCTCTCCTCACTTCCCATCTCTTAACTTTGAAAAATACAAAAGGTTCTCATGACTAAATTGAGTGCAACTCCACAAGATCTAATGGTCAAGCCCTCCTCCCAGATCTACGGCGTAGATCTTCTCAGGTTTTCGGGTTTCTATGTCTTAGCGCTCCCTACTTTTTCTCGACAACAGAACTCCCGAAAGGCTTCTCGGATATCCTTCCGGCACCTTCTTTAGATCTAACGGTCATAAGGGATCTTTTTTTCTCCCAATCAGATCCAATGGCTCCAACACTTCATGCATTGAGCTCTCTCTCTCTCTCTCTCTCTCTCTCTCCCTATGGCCATATACCACACTGGCTATAGTTTTATAATACCGCTACACCTCCTGAGCTTTGTAACATGGTCAAGTAGCCCGTTGACACTCAGAAACATTCTGAGGTCTACAATTAGTTCTCCAGACACAATTTTCTTCTCAAAGCCTCAGTCCAAAGACCAGTTATCCGATCCATCTAGGCTTAACATTGAAACTATGCTCTGATACCAAACTGTAACATCCCCCGGCTATCATCCCACTGGGCATGAAAACTCTACTGTGTGGAACAACATGATTATCGTACTTAATTAATAACATGCATTTAAATCAAATTAAACACATTTAACTCAGAGTAAGCACAAGATTACTACTAACATAAATAATCCATGGAATTAACAATAATTCATATGCACAACAGAATACATGATACATATAAGCATCACAGGCATGCAAAACATAATATTAAGCATAAGATGATACTTATCTTTGAAACCGTGGTAATTCCACCAACTACGTGCAGGCCTTCCATGAACCTCCCAGCCTTAGACCACGTTGCTCATCACTCTCAGTAGTAGGTCACCCTCAAGCTAGGACTAAGCTCCACTCAAGGTAAGGAATCCTAGTCTAGGCTGAGGTTACAGGGAAAACTGCACAAAATAACCAGAAGGATTCTTCCCAGGATGCCTTCTTACGCCCACTACTCATGGAATCTTATTCCCCACATGCCTATTCCGCCCGAGAGTATATACTTTCACAAGCACAGTCTATCAGTGCTTCACCTCCCTCTTTGGGTCTCGACAATAGGCTGGATCAAGAATTCTCAGAGCTCCGTAGCTGGTGCTGGACTCTCTTTGTGAGAAAACCACTTCCCAACAAACTCTCTCACCGGGAGAGAGATGCTCACAAGCCTGACAACCTGCCTCTTCCACAACAATCACCTCCCTCACTTGGAGAGAGGTTACACACAGGTCATACAACTTGTTTCCTTAATCTTGGTTCCCAACACAGTCGAGCAACCACAAGGCTGAGCATGAACTTACATTGGCCAATAAGCCACACGTAGTCTAGCACTGTGTGGCCACAACAGTCAATTGGGAAAATGGGTATGGACACCTAAAACGACAACAATCAATGATAAGGCATAGTACGGCTCTGCGATTACAGGATACGTCGAGCTTTCCAGCAAGCAACACAGGATTCACAACTCAACAATTACGGAACATTGGGTTTTCCCAACCAGCCATATAGAACAAACTCACAGCTCTAGGTTTCAGGGATGCATGATAAGAAATCCATGCAGAGGTCAAACAAAGACTCGATAGTTTTGAAAGAGGGTGTACCGGCTCCTCCATAAATCAACACAGGCCTTTGGGTTTTAGAGTTGCATGAGGGTATGCTTGCAGAGGTTAGACGGGATTCACAGTTCAGACAATCGACGATAGAATGGAGGAGGAACCTATGTAGCAATCAACGGGAATGGAAGAGGAACCCCCAACACAACCCAACTCAACAGTTTTAACTGCATGCACTTGGTTTGACACTTGTCACTCATAAGGCTCGTTCCTTCACATTTGGAAGTCACTCATCCTTCCAAAGAACTTAGGATAAAACATCACATTTCACAAGGCTTTTGGAATAATATTAAAATATCATTCCCAAGGACTTAAGCCCATAGGCTTAGCCCCTACACTCAACACTTAACCTCTCTTTCCAACCTTCCAACCCCCAATCCCTTACCCACTCAGTGGAAGCTTAGTCCCCCATCACTCATTCATCGTGGTCGGTCTGCATGCAATGGTGTTTATATTTTTATTAATTTTTTGCATGATTACATATACAAAAGCAGGCTCCCAGCCTTAACACTTAGGCTCTCTGACCTAATAACACATAATCCCACCAGCTTATATAAACTTGGCTCACCAGCCTATAAAACATAATTACATTTCATAATGCAAGCTTTGTACTTCATAGACATGATTTACAATAGGGCTCGGCCTTGGGGACATTACAGGGATAAAAAAGAATAAACCATGAGATAAAAGGGTTCAAGGATAAAAAATCAAATTGAGGATCAAAACATGAGCTATGACTTAAAATTTTAGTCATCCAAGGGGTCCTAACAAACATAACTTTAAAGGGATGAAAAATTATTTTGATTTTTTTTTAAGATATAAGGCTTTAAAAAAGGTAAAAACAAACTAAAAGACCCAAGCCAATTTAGTGTGATAACATTGGCTCCACAAGGGATGGCATGCTCCCTGTGGGCTGCCAAGAAGGAGTAGACTTAGTGCCTTCTCCTAGGGCTATGGGGTCAGTTATTGAAACAAAAATAAAAAGAGAATGATATTTACAATGACATGAAGAGCCACTCAAGGCTCAAGCAAAGTACTTTTCCAGAAAATGCCCATTGACAAGGCCACCAAAAACCTCTTCATCCTCCATATTCTATAGCTTGAAAGTGTTATTAGAGAATACCTCAGAGATTTTGAAAGGGCCAACCCATAAAACTTCAAATTTACTGTGCTTGCCTTTATCTTGTCTCAGCGCATCTCACTTAAGCACCAGATCACCCAGTTGAAAATCCTCTTTGTTCACCTTCTTGTCGAATGCCTGCTTGATCTTCAGTTGATGGTCATATGCCTTATCTACAAGCTATTCCTGAGTATGTTGCACTTCAACCAACTACTGAATCCTCCTGATCATATGATATGGCTCCCCTTGATAATCCTTGAAGAATTTCACCACAGGTAATGCAAGTTGAGAAGGAAAAACTGCCTCACCTCCATATACTAGTTGGAAAGGGGAAATTCCCAAGAATGTTTTCATTGTCACTCTGTCAACCCATAGAGAAAATTTGAGTTTCAAATCCCATGCCTTTTTGTTATCCTCTAACATATTTTTAATAATCTTTATAATGATTTTGTTTCAGGATTTTGCAAGCCTGTTTCCCTGTGGATAGTAAGGGGTGGAATGAATCAAAGTGATCCCAAGCTGTTCATAGAACTAAATTAAAGGTTCAGCCTTGAATGATGCAACATTATCAATGACGATTTTGTCAGGACACCTAAACATTGCTATGATGTCTTCCAGGAAACCAATGATCACTTTATGTGAAGCATTCCTTGTGGGAATAAATTCAATCCATTTAGTAAAGTAATCCATAGCAGTCAATATCCATCTATGTTGACCACTAGAAGTGGGATGGATTTCCCCAATAAAATCCAGGCCCCACTGCTGGAATGGTCTTGAGGATGCCACATGCTTCAATGGAAAATACTTAAGCTATTGTTTTCCGGAAAACTTCTGACATTTAGCATAGGCCCTGATCTTAGCGCAAACATCCATGAACAAACTGGGCCAGAAGTAACTAGCTCTGAGGATCTTATATGTCGTGGTTCTCCAATAATGATTCCCCCCACATAAACTATCATGAAAATCATACATAATCTTTTGGGCTTCTTGGGGATTTAGAAATATCAAAATAACTCCTAATGGATCCTTCCAATACAAAATTTGATCAACAAATAAATTCTTTATTGATTTGAGTTTTAAGGCCCTCACCTGGTTTCTTTCCATACCACTTGGGGGCTGTAAATTTTGCAGAAAAAATATAATGTCTTTGTACCAGTTGCAATCTTCCAATGTAGAAATGACTTGAGGGCCTTTATCATTCATTTCATCCTGCTGATTTTCTGAACACTAGTGAATGAAATTCACCCCCAATGTTGAGCAATTTGATTCAGCGAAAATCCTGGAAAAACCCTAACCTTCTACTAATTTTGTGGGCCTAATCTCCAAATCAAATTCAAGTAGTTTAGAAATCCACTTGGTTTTTTTTCCATCTATATGAGGTTGAATAAGAATTTCCTTTACAGCAGCTGATGGGACATAAGCAATAACTCTTGAATGAAAAACATAAACTATGAAGGACTTAATAGCTTTAACCAATGTATAGGCTTGTTTGTCCATAATGTCATACTTTAGTTATTCATCTCTCAATTCCCTACTAAAAAAGGAAATGGGCTTCTCTAAGCCTTCAACATTCTTCTGCAATAAGACTGTTGCTACTGTATCAAAAGAAGCAAAAGAAAAAATAAGAAATCCCTTGGAGTAGTCGAGGTTGAGAAGAACCGAGGCTTCTGTCAAGGCTTTCTTTATTTGATCAAAATAATCACGGGCCTTAATAGTCCATTTGATTTCACTATCCTTCCTCAGCATGGTTGTGATATAATTGACTAACTCAACAAAATTTGACACAAATCTTCTCAAAAAGTTGATTTTTCCTAGAAAAGATTGTACCTCTTTTTTAGATCTAGGGAGTGACAAAGTTTGTATAGCCTCAACCCTACTAGAATCAATCCTTACTCCTTCAGCTGACATGATATTCCCCAATAATTTTCCTTCTTTCATGGCAAACAATGATTTTTTTGGATTCAAAGAGTGGCCAAATTTTCTGCATTTCAAGAAAACCTTTCTTAAATGATCATAATGTTCCTTATCAGACTGAGAATACACAGTTATGTAGTCCAAATAGATAAAAAAAAAATTATTCTTTTCTCCAATAAATGCTATGTCCATAGGTCGCTGAAAAGTTTCCCCTGTGTTCATCAAACCAAAGGGCATCTTGGCATACATAAATGTCCCCCAGGGAGTGGTGAAGGTCGTCTTCTACCTATCTTCTGTCAAAATAGATACCTGATTGTATCCAAAAAATCCATTGACCATAGACATTCTAGCTACTCCTGTCACCTTCTGTAATATGTGCTCTATCTTGGGTAAAGGATAATTATCCTTCTTTGAGCTTCTGTTCAGATTTTGGAAATAAACACAAAGTTTGATTTCCCCATTATTTTTTCTTACTGGGACCAAATTGGCTACCCATTCGGAATACCTCAAAGGAATGATAATTTTTTCATCTAAAAGCTTCTTAACTTATTTCTCCATGACAAGAAACAACATAGGATTGATTTGACTCAACTTTTTCCTAAAAGGTTTGGTGTTTTATTTTAATGAGATCTTGTGCTCTATTATGCTTGTGTCATAAGTTTTGAGATCTTCATAAGTCCAAGCGAATACATCGACAAATTATTTCAACAACTTAGTGTATTATGCCCTTTTCCTTTTTGATAGGCTGCTTGATAGTTTGACATATTTTGGATCCTTTTCAGTGCCCACATTGCACTCAGTGATATCAACATCATCAATGGATAGCTTCCCTTTCAATGCCACATCATTCCCATCAAATAATATTTCCAAAGGAACTAGTCCCTTTGGTATATGATTGCTAGGCAGCTGCACAATATGATGATTAGCAAATTTATTGAGGAAAACATTAGCATGAGGAGTGATTTCTGGATCATGATTGTTATCGAACAAATCAGTAGGTGCGGACACTAACAAATCTCCCTAGATCCACCTAGATCTAGAACAAAACAGGGTAGGACACGACTCTTTCCCTAAGTTGTAATCATTGAATCTACTAATAAGAAGGAATAAGTGACATACCTTTATATCACTTCCTTGAGTCTCTGTTGTTCTTGCTTCGCTCCGGTGCTCTCATGAAGTCAAGTCCAAGACAAAACAAACCAACCAAGTTGAATATAGCAAAGTATATTCAATTTCAACCTATGCATATGATCAAGAAATTACACAATAAAGTAAGAGTGACTTTATGGGAAAGGGACATGTTGCTGTATCATATTAATTGAAAGTAGAAGATACAACCTGATCACCTTGATGTTGCAAGCTTCCTTTCAGTGACCCTTGGTTCTAACACACACACTTTATTTGTACTTGTGTGAAGAAGATCCAATTCCTCTTGATAGACCAAATAGAGCCTTCAAGCTTTTGTCCAAGCAGGGTTCTTGGCACAATTCTTTCACCAATTCTTCATTCAATATTGCTTAACCTTTTCCATGAGAAAAATTTCAATATATAGGAGAAGGAGATATGGTTACATGGATGAGGATGATCCCATCAAATCTGAGAATTCAGTAGAATACCAACCATGTGAATGCCAACTCATTTTCTAGAAGATTCCCTTCTAGAACCCTTGAGACCTCTTCTGCTTTCCAATCTTAAAAACAGGTTCACACCCTATGTATGGAGCATACTGCGAGAAGTTCACACCCTAAGTGTGGGTGGCCTGTGAGAATGAGGGATTCTTGCACCCTAGACCATAGGCAGCCTGGGAACTCATCTTAAAAATATGTTTTTGGAAGAAGAAAAGAGCCACTTTTCTCAGGCAAAAATTCCTTGTTGGGAGCTTGAATACATCACTGTTGAGACATCACCCAAGTGACCAAAATCATGTGTTATAGAATTCCCCCCAAAGTATGAGGCCAGAATCTGTGACAGCTGAAATACTTTGTAAACTGTGTGTATGTGTCAGAAACCAGGAGCGCACCTAATCGGAAACCAACAAACAACCAAGCATATGTAGAATATAATACCAATTCTGAGGTAGGCATTCCCATACTCAGATCACAGATGGATGAAATCATGAATGTAGGTCATGGCCACCAATCAAACATCGTGGATCCATGCCATCAAAATACTGCATAGCCACCAGGAATACACTGTGGATCTATGCAAGAAGACTTAAATTAAGATGACATAGCCACATGACATACAAGGTGGATCAATGTGCTGATGCAAATCGTACATACTCCATCACAGCCTGGATAAACAAGATGAGACCCAGGGTCTTCAATCCTGTCACCGAAAATTATGAATCTAGCCATGCGATTACATGTGATGAAGTTGAACATGGTAGAAACCACTTGATTACCGATCATTGATGGAACCATTAACAAGTGTGAGGGAAATCACCATTAATGTCAATGACTCCCAAGGTACACTAGTAAAATCCGATGAATGTGAATAAATGAGCCAAGGTCAAACAATCGATGAAACCTCCCAATTAGAGGTCAATAATGAAAACCCACTATCGAAAGCGAGGAAACCTGCCATTGAGGCATGCAAGTTCCAAGGTACCAGATAATTTCTAAGTCTTGTTTCCGGATAATGAGTTGAAGTCGACAGAAAAAGACTAGTCATAGGAGGGCCTTGATGTATCCCCCATCAATGACATGAAATAAGTAACAGATTTTGAGGATGAAACAGAGTATGAATATAGGTTGAAATGGACACAGGGAAGGCTGACATAGTAATAATGGAAAACTACAGACGACTGACTCAATAGGGGGTTTGGATGAACTTCTCTTGAACATATGAATGACACGACCAATGACTTGGTGGCACTGACTCAGAGATGACCCAAGATATGACCTTGTCGCAAGTCGAAGGAGAGACAAATGGATTTCCCAAATCGGCTTCAAATGATGAATAGGGGGTGTCATGTTCAAGAGAAACTCTTACTGC